>JAQBSW010004782.1:0-64897 GCA_029291075.1 Eudiplozoon nipponicum
AATTAGTTCAGTTGTGACCAGAAGGATAAACCAAAGGCAGCATGAACGGAAAGTATAATCTCATGCACATTCGTTTCGTGCTTACTGGCGACTCATCAGTAGGAGCCGGTATTACGCCCTTTAACCACTATATATTTGGTCAAAGAATGTGGAATAATAGGACGGTACAATCTCCTAGACGAATGTGTAAACCTGCAATATTGAAGCTAACATCATCTAAAGTCAACGACAATGCGACTTCAACGCTAACTCACACTATATGGTCTATATACTGAGTTTGTAAAGGATACTAACAATATGGCCTTTGTGTTAGTAACCAATACCAACATTATTGTACTGTCCTATTATTCCACATTCTTTGACTGGATATATAGTGGTTAAAGGGCGTAATACCGGCTCCTACTGATGAGTCGCCAGTAAGCACGAAACGAATGTGCATGAGATTATACTTTCCGTTCATGCTGCCTTTGGTTTATCCTTCTGGTCACAACTGAACTAATTTGTTACTAGGTTCGCAAAACCTAATACATACTTGCATATATATTAGTTCTTCGCAACAAACAGTATTTAACTGTAATATATTGAATTGAATGATGTCATGCTTACCGCGAAATGTGATAACTGATATCGATGAAGGCCAGAGTGTATGGTTTAACTGGAGTAACAGGTGTTCGGAAATTGTCGTAATTCTCAATTTGGGTGAACTTTAGCATAAATTTATATCCATCAGGTTGGTATCATGTACCGACTCGGAAACCATAGTGTTAGTATCCGGTACTCATCGATTTCAAAAAAGGTATCAGTTACTAACACAATAGCCATAGTGTTAGTATCCTTTACAGACTCGGTATATATATTATATAGTGTGAGTTAGCATTGAAGTCGTATTGTCGTTGACTTTAGATTATGTTAGCTTCACTATTACAGGTTTACACATTCGTCTAGGAGATTGTACCGTCCTATTATTCCACATTCTTCTACCAAATATATAGTGGTTAAAGGGCGTAATACCGGCTCCTACTGATGAGTCGCCAGTAAGCACGAAACGAATGTGCATGAGATTATACTTTCCGTTCATGCTGCCTTTGGTTTATCCTTCTGGTCACAACTGAACTAATTTGTTACTAGGTTCGCAAAACCTAATACATACTTGCATATATATTAGTTCTTCGCAACAAGCAGTATTTAACTGTAATATATTGAATTGAATGATGTCATGCTTACCGCGAAATGTGATAACTGATATCGATGAAGACCAGAGTGTATGGTTTAACTGGAGTAACAGGTGTTCGGAAATTGTTGTAATTCTCAATTTGGGTGAACTTTAGCATAAATTTATATCCATCAGGTTGGTATCATGTACCGACTCGGAAACCATAGTGTTAGTATCCGGTACTCATCGATTTCAAAAAAGGTATCAGTTACTAACACAATAGCCATAGTGTTAGTATCCTTTACAGACTCGGTATATATATTATATAGTGTGAGTTAGCATTGAAGTCGCATTGTCGTTGACTTTAGATTATGTTAGCTTCACTATTACAGGTTTACACATTCGTCTAGGAGATTGTACCGTCCTATTATTCCACATTCTTCTACCAAATATATAGTGGTTAAAGGGCGTAATACCGGCTCCTACTGATGAGTCGCCAGTAAGCACGAAACGAATGTGCATGAGATTATACTTTCCGTTCATGCTGCCTTTGGTTTATCCTTCTGGTCACAACTGAACTAATTTGTTACTAGGTTCGCAAAACCTAATACATACTTGCATATATATTAGTTCTTCGCAACAAACAGTATTTAACTGTAATATATTGAATTGAATGATGTCATGCTTACCGCGAAATGTGATAACTGATATCGATGAAGGCCAGAGTGTATGGTTTAACTGGAGTAACAGGTGTTCGGAAATTGTTGTAATTCTCAATTTGGGTGAACTTTAGCATAAATTTATATCCATCAGGTTGGTATCATGTACCGACTCGGAAACCATAGTGTTAGTATCCGGTACTCATCGATTTCAAAAAAGGTATCAGTTACTAACACAATAGCCATAGTGTTAGTATCCTTTACAGACTCGGTATATATATTATATAGTGTGAGTTAGCATTGAAGTCGTATTGTCGTTGACTTCAGATTATGTTAGCTTCACTATTACAGGTTTACACATTCGTCTAGGAGATTGTACCGTCCTATTATTCCACATTCTTCTACCGAATATATAGTGGTTAAAGGGCGTAATACCGGCTCCTACTGATGAGTCGCCAGTAAGCACGAAACGAATGTGCATGAGATTATACTTTCCGTTCATGCTGCCTTTGGTTTATCCTTCTGGTCACAACTGAACTAATTTGTTACTAGGTTCGCAAAACCTAATACATACTTGCATATATATTAGTTCTTCGCAACAAACAGTATTTAACTGTAATATATTGAATTGAATGATGTCATGCTTACCGCGAAATGTGATAACTGATATCGATGAAGGCCAGAGTGTATGGTTTAACTGGAGTAACAGGTGTTCGGAAATTGTTGTAATTCTCAATTTGGGTGAACTTTAGCATAAATTTATATCCATCAGGTTGGTATCATGTACCGACTCGGAAACCATAGTGTTAGTATCCGGTACTCATCGATTTCAAAAAAGGTATCAGTTACTAACACAATAGCCATAGTGTTAGTATCCTTTACAGACTCGGTATATATATTATATAGTGTGAGTTAGCATTGAAGTCGTATTGTCGTTGACTTTAGATTATGTTAGCTTCACTATTACAGGTTTACACATTCGTCTAGGAGATTGTACCGTCCTATTATTCCACATTCTTCTACCAAATATATAGTGGTTAAAGGGCGTAATACCGGCTCCTACTGATGAGTCGCCAGTAAGCACGAAACGAATGTGCATGAGATTATACTTTCCGTTCATGCTGCCTTTGGTTTATCCTTCTGGTCACAACTGAACTAATTTGTTACTAGGTTCGCAAAACCTAATACATACTTGCTTGTTGGTTGTTTTAACAATGATATGATGCCAGGTAACCACTAGGAATTGTTACACAAATTGTTAGCTCTAGTGGTCGGTCATACCACGTGAGGCAAAATAGAGCAGTGTAAGTTTTGGGAGCCGCAGCGTGAAGATTTCGAGGTAAATCGCCTCTGAATTTGCCAGGTTTAAGTTAAAACCTAAGCAGGTTGGATCGTTGTCAATGTGTTTGTATACGACCAAAGGAGCTAGAGTGCTCGACGTTGTGGTCATGACATTTGTAGAGTGGTCTTTGTGCAATTGATAAAGTTGAGGTATGCATTGAAAGTGGCCTGTACCATGATATGAAGCTGATCACTACTTAGTGTTGCTACACGAAAGCGTTAGCTCTAAGTAGCTGGTCATACCAAAATAGGCAGTGTGATGTCATGTGTGAGAAATACATTATAATGTAAAAATATATACATTAAAATCAAAGGTAACTGCATAAAAATATGTACACGAACATTGCCTCAGAGATGGCATAATACCAAAGAACTGTTCAAAAATGCTACACAATTGTTAGCTAAGAACAGCTGGTTATGCCACGTGAGACAAATACGAAAAATAACGTAAGGTTAAAAAATTTTGATAGTTAATGTTAATGTTTAAAAAAAATCAATTACGCGTTATACAAAGCAGGATATTGAGATTGTGGGCAGACGGAGCCTGAGACGTGTGTAGAAGGTTGAACGCTCTCAGGATCAGGTGGTTCGATAAACGGTTTCAACCTGTCTATGCTTACTGATGTCGGTGTAGCGCCTTGCATAATGATGAAGTATTTTGGTTGTCTGAGCAAAATCGGGTAAGGACCGCGATACTTTGGTTGTAGTGGTGCAACAGCATTATTGTTGCGAACGAGTACTCTCTTGCAGCTGTGGAGCTGTGGGTGAACGAAGACTGGACGAGGCGTGTGTCTCGGCTGCTGTTCAGACATGTTACCGAAATGAAGTCGAAGGCGGGTAGCTTCGTCTTGTGGGTCATCTTGTGCCGGTAGTAGACGTGGGAGCTGACTAGGCAGGCGTAGATCCATGCCATACAAGAGTTGTGACGCAGACGTTTTAATGGATTCACGAGTACGGGAACGCATGGCAAGCAGAACTAAAGGTAGTGCATCGACCCAGTTGCCATTAATGGACGAGGATGCTAAAGCTGCTTTGAGTTCCCTATGCATTCTCTCTACCATGCCATTAGCTTGGGGATGGTAGGCAGTCGTCTGGCGTAAGATGCATCCCATGTACCGCAAGGTGGTTTTGAAACGATCAGATGAGAAGCAAGTGCCTCTGTCCGTGATGACCTCATTGGGAACACCATAATTGGATATCCATGCAGAGATAAAACCGTTAGTTACTTCGTCTGCAGAAATGGTGCCAAGAGGTAATGCCGCAGGCCACCGTGTAAATCTATCGATCATAGTTAGAAGGTAGCTGAAACCTTGAACCTTTGTCAGATGAACTATGTCGATGTGGACGATGGCTAGGCGAGAAGTAGATCGAAAATGTTGCAACTTAGAACGAGTGTGTCGTGTGATCTTGTTTTTCTGACAAATGGCACACTCTGAGACCCATCGTTTAACATTCTGCCTAAGTCTGTGACCCCAGAAACGATCTGTAAGAAGTCGGACAGTCGCTTGGCTTCCTGGGTGAGAAATTGAGTGAATTGAATCGAAAACTTTTCTCTGAAGGCTGGTCGGCAGAACTGGCTTGTTGGGCTGCGTACCCGTGAAGTAAACAATTGGTAAGCCTTCCCACAGACGGCATATGAACTTGGTTGGGTGACGGGCTATTGATCTTTGAATGTGAATGTCACCGCGTTGTTCAGTTCGCAGGAGAGTTGGCGTTAGTGCAGGTTCACTGAGTGCCACGGAGTTGACAGTGAATGGTGACGGCGAAGGTGGTTGTAGAGAGACGTCTGGCCTGGACAGGGCATCTGCAATGAAGTTCTGTTTGCCCTTGACGTGAAAGACGTCAAATTGCCATTCGCTTAGACGAGAAAGCTGTCTTTCCACTCTGGCAGGGTACTTGGCGATAGATGAAGTTGCGTTTCAAAGTGCGCTAACTAGTGGTGCATGATCTGTGAAAACAACAAATCTGCTACTGCCAATGATGCTGATAAAATGGCGCACTGCGTCGTGGATGGCGAGAAGTTCTCGGCCGAAAGTGTCGTACCTCGTTTCTACTGGTTGGAGAGTACGCGAGTAGAAACTGATAGGCTTCCGAACTCCGTCGATCTCTTGTTCCAACGTGGCTCCAATAGCGAATTCAGAAGCATCTGTCGTGAGTAGAAATGGCTTTTCAAAATCTGGATGCGTTAGCATTGTGGCATTTGCTAACGAGTTGATGGCAAGTCGAAGTAATTCCTCGTCTTCGGATGACCAAGCAATGATGGAATTCTTGCTAAGTCCTTTTCGGTTCCGCAGGTGCCTGCACAAAGGATAAAGTTGTTTTGAAAGGCCCGGAAGGAACTTGCGATAATAGTTTAGTACTCCCAGGATTTTCTGCAACTCGCTCACAGTCCTTGGTGACTTGATATTCTTGATTGAATTCGTCTTTGACGGCAACGGTTGAATACCTTGGGCCGTGATACGATGCCCTAAGAAGTCGACGGATGAAGTTGCAATCTGCGTCTTGTCACAGTTGATCTTGAGTCCGTGGTTGGATAAGCGTGAGAGGACATTTCGTAGATGTTTCGCATGAGATTCTAGATCTGGACTGAATACCATAATGTCATCGAGATATGACATACAATAAGCAGAGTCGTCGCAAAGTATGTTGTCTATGAATCTTTGAAATGTCTGAGTAGCACACTTAAGTCCAAAAGGCATGTAAAGATATTCAAAAAGGCCAAATGGAGTGATGACTGCAGTTTTCTCGATATCCTCTGGTGCTACCGGGATGTGATGGTACGCTTGTCTGAGGTCAATCACTGAGAAGAAATTGCTGCCGTTGAGTTTTTCAAGTAAAGTGTTAATATTTGGAATAGGATATGCATCAGATTTTGTCACTGAATTTAGCTTACGGTAGTCTCCACAGGCTCTGTACGATCCGTTTGATTTTGAGACTAAGTGCAGTGGTGACGCCCATGAACTTTTCGATGGTCTGATGATTCCCTCTTCCAAAAGCCTTGAGAATTCTTCTTGGGCAGCTTTCAGCTTAGCAGGGGCCAGTGGTCGCTTCTTGAGTGCAATAGGTTGTCCTTCTGTGACGATATGATGCATCGTGTTGGAGACTCGTAGCTCTGACTTGTTAAGATCGAAAAGCGATTTGTATTTTCGAAGAGCTGCTGATATCTCTGCTGAATGATGCACTGGGGTTGGCTGAATGACCTGTAACTCCAAACGCTCGGAGGCAAGTGTCCAAAAACTTTGCTCAAGTCCGGTGGAGGGGTCGATGATCTTTTGATTGGCAAGATCAACAATGAGCCGAAATTTTAGAAGGAAATCAAGGCCTATTATATTATGTGAGACCTTGGCAATGATGAAGTTGTGGGAAAATTCACGTCGTAGACCTATGTTGAGTGTGCGGTATTGGCAGCCATAAGTTGGTATGGGCTCGCCTGTAGCTGTTGCGAGAAGAACGCCTAGCGACATCTCGGCCATTGAATCACCTTTGAGAACTGAGACTGCCGCACCTGTGTCTACGATGAACTCTTCGCCAGTTTTGAAATCAAGAAGGTGCAGAAGCTCGTTGGGCTGTTTGGCCGGGTCATGCAAACAAGTAGGCTGGTGATTGCGACCGGCATTGTCCGTTTGGTTCTCTATGTGAAAAATTCGGCGTGGACGAAAAGAGTCGACAGGGATGTCGGATTGTAGTTGGCTTCTTCCCTGTAGCGCCGTTGATGCCGTTGATGTGCAGAAAGTACGGTCTTCTACTTCCTGCGCCAGACGTTTCCCGATACTGATGCACCCTTGTGCCTGCGGTCTGTTGTCCTTTCCGTCAGCTGTGGAAATTGGCACTCATTCGGAAATTCTTCGGAACGACAAAGACAGACTTGGCATGAATAAAAAAACTTCTGGTGGTTATAACACCAGTTCTTTGGGGCATATTTATTAAAGGATTGCGGAGATCTCGATCGCCGCCTACCGTTATAATTGGGCTTAGGAACGAATTTTGGTCGAGCATTCACTTGATTTAGCTCGGATTTGGTAATGGCCAATCCTTCTAGAACTTTAGCCATGTTCGCCACTGTCCTCTCTAAAGAGGAGAGTCTATCATCTTGCGGGGGTGAAGAAAAGGATGATGGATTCACTTTGGGTTCCAAAACCCTATATTCTAACTCACATCTCTCAGATAAGTCATCTATAGAGAGAGTGTTGGGGAGCTGTCTGGCAAAGAGTTTTAATGTTTGGGGAAGATTGTTAATAAAAACAACCTTAGCCTCATGGTCAGAAATGTTGGTTTTATACCAACGTTTCCGTAATTCCCTCAGTATTTCGATGGGGCCAAGATTTGGCATATCTAACTGCGCATATTTGTTTATTATCTGCTCAGTTTCTGTGGGCCCAAGCAAGGATTCTACCTCGTTTTGTAGGCCCAAAATGGGATTAGGTAGCTTCCTAATGGCCTCAAGCTTAGGATAAATCCGTCGCTGCAATTCAGAAGGTAGTTTAGCAAAAACCTTCGACAGTTTTTGATGACTGTCATAATCAGGAAACGGGGAGAAAGCGGAGTCTACGCGCATAAAGAATAGCTCACTATCTCCATCCCAAACAGGAACATCAATATCTAAAATTGGACCTGACATTCTAACAATCTTACGGGATCTTAAAAGCATAAATTTATAAGCAATATGAAAATATATAAATATACTTTAACGAAACGCTTACCCACAAAAAGCTTCCACAGGTGAATGAGCGCAGAACAAAAGCACGTCACAGTAACTGCTTCCAAAAATCCGCAATTGAGCCTGTCGAGTACGTACGGTGCCGTTTTGTACGTAGGAAAGATGAACAGAGGCCCCGTTGGCCTTTGATGCCAATGTATTATTATTATATCCCCAAAAAAATTCAACACAAATCCACGAATATATACCCAACAAAATTCCCAGAAGACCACGATTAGGGTAAAGAAAGCTCAAATGTTAATCTATTTTTATCCCAAATAAATAAAATAAGGAAGTCAATTTTATTTATACCAAAAAAATCAGAACAATAATCAATATCCTGGCGCGGTCGCCAATTTTGTAAACTCCCCGGCTTCAAGTAAATGCCGTACGACGTTACAAACTCGGTTAAGGTGCTCTGAATAGAGATTTGTTATTGATAGGGGGCCCTTAAGAGGGCCTGGTCGTGCGTTCTCCTGAATTATTCAGAGTGTGAAGATGTCCTGGAGCCTTGGGGGACTCTGGTTGTTGTTGCTCCCGTTGTAGAGTTGTAATCACGATGTGGATAACGTCGTTCAGGTTCTGCAATTAATTTGGCTCGTCTCGCTGGTTGTACCGCAACAAGATGAGTCACGGATGTAGCCAATTGTTGGTGAAACTATCAAATCACCAGCGTAGGTATTGACAGCCGACAGAACGCACACGCGTAACGCAAAGCAGAATGCAAATGCAACAACTAACTTGCATGGTAAATTGCCGTGCTTAAATAGCATGCTATGTCTACTTGAACACTATTGGTTAAACGACAAGTTTCGCTTTTTTCTCATTGGTGCAACGTAAATAAAATTGTATTTAATTTACGCTATATGTCGGCCATTAATTTGTGTCGTTACATTTTATTTATTGTCATAAATAAGCTTGGACTTTATATATAAGGCAATCTTTTGTATTATTTAGAATTTGTTTTTGCATATTTATCAAAATAAGGTAAACTTATTATTTACTACATAATGATTCATTTTCTATAAATGTGCACTCTATTCATCTATATATTTTTCGTTTACAGTATGCATTTCTATATATTACATGTCGTTGTTTTGTTCATAATTGGTTTTATTTTCTGCAATATAAATTTTGCTGGTATGTAAATTTTAGTATTGATGACAATAATGATAAAATTTTATTGGACAGTTGGGACAGTCTAGTCCGACGATTAAAACGACTAAGTTATACATCGGAATTAAAATTATGTACGAGCTTGTGTGAGGATGCTATCAATTCTACATTATTAAGTAACAATAGGACATGTACATTGTTCTTAAGAAATAATGTATTAGAAATAAATGTATTATTATTATTATTATTCGCCGGAAATAGTGGCAGTTCTTTTCGTATAATTCAATAAAATTAGCTGCGATTAGACTAAAGTAGGTTAGAATAAGATTGGTTTCAGGTGTATCCTGTTTCCGATTAACTCTGTAGGAATTGAAGAATAAAAGCTTCTGTTGTAGAGGCCCTTTGGTCACTACCATACAAATTTCTCTAAGATGCCAGGTTCGGATAATCTATATATGTGGTATGATCATCTAATTTTGAACACTTAAATTCTTGAGAACTATCTTTTAAACTACAATTCTTAAGTCAACTTGCTAATTACTCTTGTAGAGGCCCTTTTGTCACTACCATAAGAGAGTCTCTGAGGTGCCAGGCTCGGCTAATCCATATATGCGGCATGATCATCTAATTTGGAACACTTAAGTTCCTCTAAACTATCTTTTAAACTACATTCCTTAAGTCCACCTTCTAATTGCTCTTTATCTTCAATATTTCATAAACCAGTCATAATATTAGAATAAGATCTCTTACAAGTTATATATAACAATAAGTGTGCTCACACAAATACGCTGATCTCCACAGATAACAGAAAGATACGGTGGTGACCTTGAAAACAAATATACACGTTAATAACCTGAAGCAAATTGGAGATCCTTCCCAATAATGTGTATTAAGAACGATAGATGGATGCAAATTTCAATACTTTATTAGCAAAGAGTACTCAGATAGAACCACGCAGTAAACTGTACGTGCAACTTAACAACTCATATAACAATTTAACAATAATTAATTGCGCGTTGGGTGTTTACTTCAAACTCAGATAACACTCTCTTATAAACATTCACCAAGACAAGTCAAAAACCTCGACAATATGAACAAACGAAACTTCCAAAAAAATTTGCAATATTTCTTAAAAGCACAATATTGTTTTACGAAACCAGCGATTACATCAAATGTCCAAAATAAAATTTGATTTATTTTTATATTAGGGGCTTATTGATGTCCAATAAGTTACTTACACTCCACACTCTGTATCTCAATATTTTCTAAACCGGCCATAATATTAAAATAAGATTTCTAGCAATATATGTATATTATTAAAATAAGTGTGCTCACCCAAATACGCTGATATCCACAGATGACAGAACGATACGGTGGTGACTTGAAGGAAATTCGAGATCCTTCCCAATAATGTGTATTAAGAACTGTAATAAATTGTGCTTCAATACTTTATTGACAAAGAGCATCAAGCCAGAACCGTGCAGCAAAGCGTACCACGTAATTCAAGATCTCAACCTGACTCCTTTATAATCATTAACAAAGACAAGTAACAAACTTTGACAATATGAACAAAAGGAACTTCCAAAAACATTAAAATATTTAAAAACACAATATTGTTTTATGAAACCAGCGATAACATCAAATGTTCAAAAAATAAAATTTGATTTATTTTTATATGAGTTAATTGGTGTCCAATAAATTAATTAACCTCCACAAGTTGAATTAAATTGGGACTAGTAAATTATTTAACCATAAAGATGAAAAGAGTTGTGAAAGAGAAGTGTTTTCATCAACTTCGTGTTAGTTTGTTCTGATGAGAAAGATTCCATTTGACTAGGTAGGATCGACTAGAGTAAAGATCGTGAAGAGTCTGAGTATCAGTGCAGGATTTGCTAGTGTCGGACGAACGAAATTGAGACTGAGTTATTAGACGAGGAGGAACCATCTGCAGAATTCGACCGATGGAGTTCTTTGTCGTAGATTTCGAGTTTCTGTGGCCTTATATTTACTAGGATAAAGTAGACTAGATTAAAGCTTGTGGAGAGTCAATATGTCAGTTTCGTGTGCAGAGTTCACTGACTTCAGCTGAGCGAGGTTACGACTGTTGGAAGGCGAGGAGGAACAAGCGTCCGATGTGTACCGTAAAATGGTCCAGCAGACTTTTCGCGTTTTCGATGGTTTACTGAAACAAAATGAATAGATTAAGTAGAGCGAATTGTGGAAATAACTCAATATTTGGTTGCGGTACAATAAAAATGATATTGTAGAGTCCAGATTATACGTTTAGAATCAAAGGCGACTTGTTGAAATTGGATACTTAACGCTCCGAAACTAGTTAATAGCCTAGGGGTAAAAGAAGTATTATGGGTTAAGAAGGCACCAGTTGTGCTTCCAATCAGATGTCTCGCATTGAAATTTTTGAAAAAGTGACTGTGAGCCGCCTTTTTAAACTCATGCTGGGATAGGAGCTTTATTTCCGCGAGAAGAGCGTTGAATACACTTGTGGCTTTGGTAAAGAGATAGATTATGAATTCTTTTTCCCGCAATGCTATTGTAGTAGTTTGATGTATCAATATTAACGACAAAATTACTGACGGATTTGAAAGGTACAAATTACCATTCCGGACAATGTTTTCCCTTAGTAATTTATTAAAGAAAAGAAGGCCGATAACCGTAATGAACCAATAGTGTGATTGGTATTTTACCTATATGAGTAGTACGTTTAAGACACTTGTGGCCAAGTAAAGGTGTAGGCTTTATTATTGATGTTTTGGGTATGGTTCGATTGAATGTGGTACTCACAATTGAGTCTGACGTATGAGTAAAGATGATGGGGCAAATTCGTTAACGTAAGACAATTTGAGACATTATAAACATAGGAGTTATCCCTTATGTAGTGACTGAACCATAAGCATAGGAGATCGGCCCAGTAGAGGCGCTACTGTTAGTTAGGACCATTAAAGAATAACTATGTTTGATTTGCTTTAGGAAAAGAAATGAAGCCAAAGTGATGGGACTATAAAATACCTTCACATAAAACATGAAGACAGGACTTAAACGTTGAACAAAGTAAATCTCAGGAAAGGATTATGTGTTTTGAGGCAAATTAAATAAATTGTTGTGGCTTGGTTAAGATGTAAGCTGAGGTCAAGTGGTTTAGATAACTTGATTCCTGAATGTCTGACCGAGTCTAACATTTAGATGTCTACGGAAAGATTTCTGTCGGCCAAGGTAACTTTTATTGCTCTAATGACCATAGTGGTCGAGACGTGAAACCAGTTTAGATTCCCGGTTTCAGCATCACAATGCAAGGGGTTTGGAGAAGCAATTTAGAATAAAGCTCAGCTAGTTATGTGGAACAGTTCGTTCTTTATTAAAGCAAATTTCCTGCTAGAGCCGAGAGCCATTTTGATGAACTTTTAGACGCAAATCGTTTGCTTATTTATCTATAATCTAATAAGATCACTAATGCATCGAAGATAGAGAAAGGCAGTGGGGGCTTGCCAGATAGTGCGTCGTCTTGAAATCTGGACTAAGTTATCGCGCACTTTAAATAATGTTCTTAGCTTAAAGAATCATTGGTTCCGATCTTGATGTAAAAAGCGGTCGAATTATCTACATATTTTTTCAGTTTACACGAAGCATTGTATAATGCAAAAAAAGGAAATTCATCCCGTAGACCGGTTTCGTACTTATTGAGAACTAAGAGCGTACTGCTGTGGCAAATTCTGGATGGTACGTGAAGAGATCCCAGTGAGAACGCAACCTGTCTACTGGATGAATTTCCTTTCATGTACTATAGAATACTATGTTGAAACTGGCAAACATATGTACATAATTGGTCAGGTTTTTATATCAAGATTGAAATCTTGATTAAAATAATTGTTATCACCGCCTGCACAACCAATATTCGTTTAATTATATAAACGTTCATATAAATACCATTTCCCTTTGTAACGTTTTGTCTGTTCTATCATTACAGATTGGGGACGGTTAGTTTTAATTTCAGGTCTAAAGAGTTGTCGTATAAGCTCCACTTAAATGAAAGGCTAACGAAAAAAACATTAATTATATATATAATTGAAAATTGTGTGGTGCGTGGCATAGTATTTCAGTGGTTAGAGCACCAGATTCCTAAGCAAATGTGCCCAGGTTCAAGCCCTGTTCGCGGCAAATTCGGGAAATTAAGTAACGAGACTCGAATAAAGACGAAACCGGTCCACTGGACGAATTGCCTATTCTACATTATACAATGCTTAGTTTATACTGACAAACATAGGTATATAATGGTTTTGTGTTTACATCAAGAAGGCAACCTTGATTTAAATGGATGTTCTAAGTTTGTTTTGGATCTGTGTGTATTAGATAGTAGTGGCGGAAACCTGGCTAAAGAAAGTGAATCATGAACCTGTGAAAGGCAAGATGCGATGTCGAATTTTGAAACAATGACGCGTAGTGTGCATGACTATGGATGCATATGTTTGAACCATTTAAAGATATTTGACTCACGTACTGTGATTATCTAACTGTACATAGTACGAAATTCTTGGTTCGGTTATCACACACAGAGTGAAATAGATTATGAGGAAAGGGAACTACTGAAATAATTACGTTTTGAGAAACCTTGATAAAGCCGAAAAAATTTAGTCATAAAAACGATTACGAAAACAAGCTAAATAAGTTCGTGGACATAATGAAATCTAATATTGAATGGAGGGAAAACGAGTTAAAGAAGGCGATCATGTAGAGAAATAAACTTAATAAAAATAGTTTATTAGAATCCTTCATAAGATAAAATTTATTTCTTGAAATGCTTGGCACAGATAAAATGTAAGTCAGAGGAAAATTTGTAAGAAAATATTTAGGAACATAAATAATTTAATTTTAGATGTCAGAACAAACAAAAAGGACAGGCTTAAAATACTTACGAAAGCTTAGGCGGAATTATCTGAAACTTTTCGTTACATACTCTTCAGTTGACATTCTTTTATTCACGGTCGTGGTCTCTTACTTTGCTTGACTATTATCTCTGACTCATCTAACCAACGTTTTAAGCCAATCGGTAAGGCTTCATTAACTTTTTGGCAAATAGATTTTTCTATAGAAGTTACCTTAATGAAATCGCCTCTGGATGTTACTTCAACTAATTTTATTATTAATCTGGTAACTCCAATGTGAAAACATATCGATATACGTTGACAATCTCTCCAGTCTATCTGATAGGCCGCATCCTGTGCCTGTCTGGCTAGATCTGATCTCTGAATGTGACCATATTTGCTCTCTTCTTCGTACTTTCATTTGCACATGGTCTTCCATATATATACACGAGATTAAAATCCTTGTCATGTATTTGATATACTCCTGTCTTATCCAGGTGTTCTATTTTCTGCTTCTAGTTCGATAGCCTATTGCCAAATGTAAGTGTTCGTGTAGGATCCGTTCGGATATTACGTTCTACCGCGTTTCCTTATTGTTCTGCTTAACTTGATACGTTGTTATCAAATATGAAGTGCGCACTGCGATCATCACATTTATGCACGTAGAGTTTTAGTTACTGAGCCCTTGTCTTATTTTCATAAATATTTATTTCAATCTTTTTAGTTCAGCTTCTCTGTATTTCAAATCCTTTATTCAAAAATTTCTCAGTATCATGCCTGTTTATATTCAATATGGGCTGTTTGAAAATAAATTTAGGGGGATACCCCGGTATGTAACTTTTCAATAAGCCCTCTTTTCCATTAACCAACCATTCCGTCTGAATTTCACATCTAGAAATATATATATATATATATATATATATATATATATATATATATATATATATATATATATATATATATATATATATATATATATATATATAGATTTTAGTGTCCAACGTAAATCACAATTAATCTATTCTTTTTGCTAAATTATGACATATTACTAACTTATTATGTTGTGGGTAAGTTATATTCTTTTGCGAGAACCTATAAAGCTTACCATTATTTGCCAGAGGGGCTCAAATAAACGCCTCCTTCTAAGATGTCTCTCAAATTTGTATGTACTGAACTAAAAAAATATGCGATCCTATTGGTCATTTTACTTTTGCTTATGGCAATTTTTTATCGTGGTTAAAAAAGACAGGGATAAATGTGATCAGCAACATACCTTCTTGAAATTTTTGTATATACTATCTGTATTATTATATTGGAAAAGCTATGCATTATATAATCATATTAGCCATCATTACAAATAGATAATTTTTAGTCATGGTTCTCATTTATGCATAATATTACACTCGAATTGTACCTTAATCTTTCCAATTATCTTATTAGAAAGTTTCGATGAAAAATCTATTTTTAATTATATCATCAATTATAATTTAAATGCGATTCATTTAAAATACTATTTTTGCCATTATCATAATAATTGTATCAAAATTTGAAATAGCGTACGCAGTGATGTTACTGCTGGATGTTTAGATGTTTATAAATCATATGACAAAATTACTGCGACTTACTTGTTTATATGAGACTTAATGGGCATATTTGTTTTATATTATATCTTTCATTTATTGTACATTTCCTAATATTGTTATATATTTGATCAAACATGTGCGGTTTAAATCCAAATATAGATATTCTATTCTATTCTATTATCATCATTTTACAAAACTAGGAGAATACCTTCAAGGAACATTATAAACGAGTTTGGCTTAAGAGTTAATTTTTCTTAAAGGCTTTCCCAGATAATGAATGAAGATATTTGCAACCAGGATAAACAATAGTTATCTCATATGATATCTTTAGCTTGCTTATAAAATTACTTTCTAGACACAATGGAATCTTCATTGTAACTTTAGTCGTCATTATGTAAAAGAACTTATTTAACTTGTTTTAACATCAGTTTTTAAGACTAAACTTCGTTGACTTTATCAAGGTACTTTAAAGTTTAATTCTTTCAGTTCTTCCTCATAATATTTTTGGTATTTCCCCTCTGTGCATGTCTCTAATATAACTAAACATCGACTATTCAGATAGGTAGTTAACATTTATATTCTATCGTTACATTCTTTTAAGATATACAATCAATCAATGCATTATTCTATCGTATTGATATTCGTGTAATTTTAGAATGAAAATTGTAAAAATCGTATACTTTTCTAGCTCTACTCTGTAGAGCATAGATCTGCAACTTAACTTGCCTCGATACTAACACACACTCACACACACACACACACTATATATATATATATATATATATATATATATATATATATATATAATTAAGAATAAACCACAAATTGATGTAGGCAAACTCGAACAACCGTCTTTCCGACAAAATTATCAAGATATTCTAAAGTCTAATCTAACTGATCTGGATGGCGAAAATCCGAATTTGCTTTGGTCCAAGATAGGTTCCACTATGCACAATGCAGGTACTACTATATGTGGCATTGCAACAAGACGCCAAATTTCACCTGGCTCGACTCATATTTATGCTCGTCGCAATATAAGCAGCCAACTTAAACGCAGTCTAAAAGTCTATCTAGAAAACTTTTGGACAAGGAAAGCTGAAGAAACAGAAAAAGCGTTCGCTTCAGGTAATAGTCGCTGTTTGTTTCAACTTATTCGCGCAACAGGTCCGAGAAAATTAAAATTTAGTGATATTATAAATGATAGTAACAATCATTTAATAACCGATAAAAAAGTCGTCTTGATAGATGGGCTGAACACCTCAAAGATCAATTTACTTGGGAACCCGCGTCAGTTCCGATTCCCGAAAGCATGTCTGCATCAACAGTGTGGAATTTTAGTCTCGAAGAACCATCCGAGTTAGAACCACGCGATGCAATCCTATCACTTAAACGCCGCAAATCCGCAGGTCCCGATGATTTGCTTCCGTGATTATTTAAGGATGGAGGCCATGTAATTTAAGGAGCGTTGACCAAACTTTTTCATACTATATGGAATGAGGAAACCGTACCACATGATTGGAATGAGTCGACCATCATTCCTATCTTCAAAAAAGTCAATCGTAATTTGTGCGATAACCATTGTGGTATAAGCTTGACTCCGGTCGTATTTAGATTATTTGCTTCGATTATCCTACGTCGTATAAGCGCTTCACGTGAATCACATACAAGAGAAGAACAGTTAAATACTGTTTTTTGCGAAGAACTAATATATATGCAGGTATGTATTAGGTGTTGCGAACCTAGTAACAAATTAGTTCAGTTGTGACCAGAAGGATAAACCAAAGGCTGCATGAACGGAAAGTATAATCTCATGCACATTCATTTCGTGCTTACTGGCGACTCTTTAGTTATTACGATTCGCACGAAACGAATGTGCATGAGATTATACATTCCGTTCATGCTGCCTTTGGTTTATCCTTCTGGTCACAACTGAACTAATTTGTTAAGAGAAGAACAGGCCGGATTCCGCGCAGGACGAGGTTGTATAGATAATATTTTTTTACGTTAAGGAAAGTTCTTGAACAGAGACATTTATATCACCGTCCCACAATAGCCGTCTTTCTAGATTTTAAGGATGCATTTGTTTCGGTAGATCGCAATTTTTATTCCATATTTTATCGAAAAGCGGTGTGCCCACTAAATTTTTAAATATTATACGAGATCTCTATACAAATATTTCTGGTCGCGTTAAGGTGTACAACGAATTAACACATAACTTTACAACCAGCAGTGGAATTCGTCAAGGTTGTCCACTCCCCCTTTTTGTTAAATTTTGTAATCGATGTCATTATGAGCAACATACATTCTGGATGTGGGTGTTGAAGTTCTCCCGGGCGATAAACTAGTCGATCTTGATTATGCAGACGATATCGTACTATTATTCGACAATCGGGATGCTGCTCAGGCCACCTTATATAGATTAACGGACGTTCCGTCTTTCGGTATGAAATGCGCAGCCTCTAAATGTAAGATTCTGTTATGGGATCAACCACCACTCACTCCAACGTTGCGACTGCAGAATGAAGATCTAGATATAGTCGACAGGTTTACATATCTTGGGAGCTGTATCAATAACTTAGGTAATATGACCGACTAGATGAGAATACGAATCGCGAAAGCTAGAGTAGCTTTCTCGAGACTTCGTCATTTATGGAGAAACGCGAATATTTAACTTTGCCTTAAAGGTCGTGCTTACAATGCATCTGTACGCACAGTCTTACTATACGCTAGTGAAACTTGGCCTCTTAGAGTCGATGTTTTGAGACGCTTACAGGCATTTGATCATCGTTGTTTGAGAAGTATGGCACATGTTGGTTACTAACAACGAATAACTAACGTTGACATCAGTAGACGTATTTTTGGATCTGACAATAAGTGCTCGTCGTTATAAAAACAAATAAGGCTCCATCAACTTCGTTGGCTCGGACACCTTTTGGGTATGTCCTCAGTAGAGCTCTGTTCTCTTATCCAGCACCAAATTGGCGAAAGAAACAGGGTGGGCAGATTTTGATATGGTAGAAACAATTGAAGTCACTTACATCCTCGTGCGCACCATAGTTCTTGGTTAGAAACCCTTGGTTATGTGGCATCGAATCGAGCTCAGTGGTGATCTTGTTGCAGATGTCTAGTAAAATCATCTTCGTAACTTTCTTTTCTTAGTAGGACAAAGTTAGCTGCGAGGTTTGGTCTGTTTATGACGTGATACAGTGAAATCCGCAAGGAAGCTGTATTGCTGATGTTGCCTTGCCCGAATGCTAACTTGGCCATAATTGTGTTGTGGTGAGGTTTAGTTGCCTAATTTCTGTGCGTTATCCTAGTAAATTTACTCATAGTAACTAGGTATTCCTTCTCCCTCTCGTTAATCTCAATAATAATTTGTCATATATATTATTTCCGTTTTAATTTGTATATTATAATATTATGTATATAAAATTAACCATAGAAAAGGAGAACCGTGAAATATAATTTTTAGACAAGTCTACAATCAGATAATTACCGAGTGGTGAGGGGACACCACTTGTATCAAATTCCCAAGAAACTCCATGAAATGTGGAGCCGGCTTATCCTCCAAAAGGAGTCAGCCGCAGTAAAGTAAAGCTAAAGCTAAAGAGTTATCCATTGAACGCTAAATTCTGTTTAGGCTTTATTGTGTTCATTATTTGTTTAATCCGGGTTAGCAATGGTTTTGCCCCATAAAGCTTATTTTCTAACTTTTTTAGACACTATACGGCGCTCTCTTATAATATCATTTGTGTACTTTCATTCATAAATAAATGATTGCCTTGCATGCATGCGAAAAATTGCAGAAAAAGGTACAGCGACGCCACTTTGAAAGTATTTATTGATCGAATCTTGCGTATTCCGTTCTTGCTATATTGGATTTACAGTCAACTTTTAGTTATCAACGTTTGACTGCAAACTACACTGATAGTCTTGAAGGATGGTTTTAATTGCGGACCTGGATTAATTGAAATTACCTGATCTGCGTTTTGACTAACGCAGCTTTCATTGTTACAGTAGTTTTCTTTTTGCAACGCGCTTGCTTCATTTGTTTCGTTTGTTAAACTTGTGAAGCAAAATGCAACTGATGAAGGCCTACGGTAAGTTAGGCCGAAATATTTTGCAAAAAGAAAACTACTGGAACAATGAAAGCTGCGTTAATCAAAACGCAGATCAGGTAATTACACTGATGGTCTTTTTTACTGAATTTACAATTATCATAACGATTTATTGATATAGCAAATTTGAATTATTGTGCTCAGGTTGGTCAATTTATAATACGGTTATTATTTAACGATTATAATTCTTTAATGTTAATCCTAATTATGTAGTTAATGAGAATTTTGTGATAGTCCTTGGCATAGCTGCGTATTTAACAATATTACAAATTAAGCAAGTTAAACATTTTTACTAAAATTTACTTCATTCTTGCTTTCATTTTGTGAGAAAGGTAAATTCAAGTAGGGGGATAGCCTTCAATGTATACGGCTTAAATATGAACAGCACTTATGGCCCGATAAAAATGACAGTATAAACCTAACCTATTTGATTTATATTGTGTATCGCTAGATTCCGACAAATTTGTACCAATTCAAATTGTTGCATAACCAAGTAACTGGTTCCACGAATAATAATATATGGCCTCCATGGTGATAATTTTCTATTTGTGAGGTGCAATTTATGCAATAAATTGCTCCCGACAGCCTGGTGAACAGTCTGCGTAAGCGGCCTTCTCAAACAATGCTCCATAGCATGCAAATTCAATGGTATATTTAAGAACGTCCAGATAGAAATATTCGCCTCTTAAGTCAAACAGCTTATGCATTCTATTAACCAATCATTCATTGCGCGGGTGGCGATAAAAGTTATTTAAATCAAGGCTGCGAGCTTGATATAAACACCAATCTAATTACATATAAATTCGTCATCATAAACTTAGCAATGCATAGGTTAGAAAAGGCAGTTCCTCCAGTAGACTCCGTTCGTCCTTATAGGACACTTCCCGTAGTTTCAGAGATCTTTCCGCGGGCTGGAATTGAATCGGAACAAATTTTTCTTGGACTTTGTGACTCTAGCCATTCTGCCGCACATTACACCTGATTTTCAGTTATTTACTAAATTATGTTTTTAATAAGCGTTTAGTTCAGGTGGAACCTGTGGTATTTCTTTCGATCTGAGGATCCTACTAGTCACCACCAGTTTGTCATTAGAGAACAAATACCATGCCGTATGGGAAATTGAGGATTTATATTATAAAACATGCATTGCTTGTAAATCATCCAGTACTGGATGAATTGCCTTTTACTACAATGCTTAGTTTATACATGTAAATGTATGGATAACGGTATTGGTGTTCATGTTAACCTCGAAGCACTGATTTAAATAAGCGTATGCATCCGTTTACTTAGCTTTCCTGGCGGTAGCAGTTATAGTTGATAGTCTATGATGTTTCGACGTTTTTAAATATGGTCGATTTGAAGGTCACGGGTTTTATGCTAAGAGAAAAACCGTGCGATTTTAGATTTATGTACCTTCCCAATCAAAGGCAGCTACAGTCTGGCTAATTTATCTGGCAACCTACACGAAAGCTTGTTAGTTTGTTGTCACCAAGGGCTGCAAGTAAGTGTATTCAACAAAACAACGTTCTTTGTCACAAATGTTTTGTAAAAATCGGTACTATAGCGGACACATGACAGCTAGTCTGCATAAGGTGCTTTAAACATGAGATTTATTTAGTTAAATATAAAACCATCGTTAGGCATAGCTTTTCATGGAGATTTGCGCACTACTGCGTAAAATGCAGCCGTGCAGTTTATAAAAGCAATGATGCTGAGCCGCTGCTAATCGCAACGTTAATCAAGTTCGACAAATTGTGAGCCCGACCCCCATTGGCAATTCCCAATGGAAATCCTGCCTACAATGACTGAGATCGCTTCTCTTTCATGAATCCTTATAGGTTTAACGCCACTGACAAAATTTAACGCGGCAAAATAGAAGACATAAGCCTTAATATGTTGAATCTCTGTGATTTGCTTTCGCGTGTTGTCGCTTTGGCTTATCAGTTTTGCAAAGATCCGATTGAACCCAATTTACAAGGACGCACCGATTTTGTCTTCGTTTAGGCTGGGTGCAGATTCGTCCCTTTCTTCCGAAGGCTTCAACATTGGTCATACTAACCGCTGGAAACGAAGATTAGATCTTGACTCACTTCCAGTGGTCTGTATGAATGATGTTGAAGCCTTCGGAAGAAAGAGACGAATTTGCACCCAGCCTAAACGTAGACAAAATCCACGCGTCCTTGTAAATGGAGATCAATCGGATTTTTGCGAAACTAATACTGCAAAGCGACAATCCGCGAATGCAAATCGCGGAGATTCAACAAATGAAGCTCGCACTCCGAAAACATTCAATGGATAAGCCTTAATAGCTTCCATGAGCGTAATATACTTTGTGGTTGAGCAGAAAGTCGACACAATTACATTAAATTGTGGTAAATTCCTCTCTATAAATCTTGGCAATACGTCACTGCAGGTCATTCTCAAATTTTGTTCCTCCGAGCTAGTGTATTTCCAACCATTTCTAGCAGTTTAGTGGTCATTCATTTACCCGTACGACTACCGCCTCGTCAAAAAGGAGAGGTTAAAGTTCAATGTCATCATCAAATTGAGAGAACTCAAGTATTTTTTGAATGTTGACTGCGTGCTAGCTTGATATATTCCAATGCCGCGTTTTGCGTACACGGGAAATAGCTGTGCACTGTCAGTTCCACAAAGATCCGATTTATCACAATTTCCAATATTGTTTTGTCTTTGATCGGGTTGGATTATAATTCGTTCCAATGGAAATGCGGTTCTATCACATCTTTGTTTACTGGCGACGTTTCGGTGCCTACTTTCCAGCACCATCTTCAGGCCACAAAACACAGTACTTTAATCACAATAGCAGATTTAAGCAAATGTCGTAACCTCGTTCCAAAACCATTCTGTTTATATATTTTTTTGACTCAACACTAGTTTTAATCATAGTAACTAAACTCAATATATAACTATTTGTAATTAGCAGACCAATCCTTACCTCAGCTATCTCAAATTCCCGGTATACATAATCTCATCTCGTATGCAGAATATTGTAGGGGAGAGAGACAGTATCGAACCGTTTCTTATAAGTTATAACTGTATTGCTACTATGTCACGGTAATCAAAATTCAAAATTGAGTTTAGTTACTATGATTAAAACTAGTGTTGAGTCAAAAAAATATATAAACAGAATGGTTTTGGAACGAGGTTACCACATTTGCTTAAATCTGCTATTGTGATTAAAGTACTGTGTTTTGTGGCCTGAGGATGGTGCTGGAAAGTGGGCACCGAAACGTCGCCAGTAAACGAAGATGTGATAGAACCGCATTTCCATTGGAACGAATTATAATCCAACCCGATCAAAGACAAAACAAAATTGGAAATTGTGATAAATCGGATCTTTGTGGAACTGACAGTGCACAGCTATTACCCGCGTACGCAAAACGCGGCATTGGAAAAAATTGAGAGAACATTTAATCACCTGCAATATCATTATTGATGTGACAGTTTAAGGAATTTTTGAAAGTAATTGACTAAATACAATTTAGAGATTGGAGGCGAGAGAATTCTATTAGCAGGGTGACTACTGATATAAATGTGGTATCCATGGATACAGTACCGTCAAGTTACTACTTTTCGAGCCACCTTCCATACCTAGCATACGACATTTCGAGACTTCCTCTTTAATTTATAGTAGTTGTCATGTTGCGAGAAATCAGGTTGCTACTAACAATAGCAAAGAAGCGTTTTAGTTTGACTGTCAGGCGAAAGATTGATGATTGGCTAATAGTTTCAATTAGATCATTCGAGATTATGTGTGGCCCGCTATTTAATATAGTTATAGTTGGCTCAGGAGAAACACGGGCTTTCTTGATGTTTTACTGTATTTGTATATAAGAATGTTCGAGTGGAATAAAGTCGGTTGCCTACAAATTTGATTGGATTCTGGAGGCCAGAAGACTGATCGGATCCATTGCTTTATCAAGTGAAGCTATTGTTGTGTGTTCTTGTGTGCTGGACGTGAGATGATCTTTGCTTGCTTAACATACTAGGGTTAATGCGCGTATGATTTTATAGCCTCATCCCATTTTCATCATTTACGTCACGAGAACATGTGGCAATGTGTCAAAAATATGTGCTTTTGTAAGATTCCAACTATTGGATCTAGGTAGTTCTATTGGACTTTTGTAAACTAATTAGTTATATATTGTTTGTAGCGGAGAAATAATATATATATATATATATATATATATATATAAGTTTGCATTATGTATTGCATGCCTAGTAACAAATTAGTTTTAATAAGACAAAAACGAAAGATATGATCTCAGGTACACATGCGTTTCTTGCTAACTAGCGACTCGCCAATAGGAGCTGATACTACACCCTGTACCCACTATATATTTGGTCAAGAAATGTGGTTATTGGGCGCAGTACCGGATTCTACTGGTGAGTCGCCAGTAGGCACGAAACGCATGTGCACTTGAGATTTAATCTTTCATTCATGCTTAATTTAGCATACCATTTTAGTTCTATTTTAACTAAATTGTTGCTAGGTACGCAATATCTAGTACAAACTTGCAAATTAATTGGTTTTTTTACTTTCTACGCCAACCGCCCTATTGTTTCGTCGTCATATTCTATTAGTTTTTTATACCAGTAAGAACTTTTGTTGCGCTGCTGTTAGTATGAATTAAGTGGACTGATTTTATGTTTGAAATAGTTAGGTTTTATTGCTTCATGTGTGCCACAATTTGTTTCATTTATTTAAGCACGTTTTGGACGTTGTAGATTTAATGTGTTATACCAATCAGGTTTGCGGACCTGATATGTGCATCGATCTCTTATTAATTACATCAGGCATATTTGTACACTAAATATCATTTTTACTTAACACTGCACAGTAGGTATTGTGTGTATCAATGTATCAAGCACACGAACTTTATATATATTGAATAACATCACACGTGCCAAAAAATGTAGAATAGATTTTGTCGAATTTGATTTTACGGCCTTAATATCATTTTAATATAAGGAGCCACTTATCTACAATCCTATGATTCGATCATGCACTAATTAGCTGTCATTATTTCACTGTTTTATAATGTGCCCGTGGCTATTTAAACTTCTAACGGGGTGATCGGCAGGCCTAAGTTAATCGGATTGAAGGCATTATCAGATATACACTGTAGTTAAGGTGTTTCTATTCATTTGTATTTTATTTGAGAAATAAATCATTTGTTGAATGTGGTACTTCTGTAGTAAATTTCGGAACAATCATTGATTGCGCAGGTGGTAGAATCAATTGTTCGAATCAAGTTTGCGAGCTTGAAGTAAACACTAATCACACTGTATTTAACCATTCGTCGAAAAACATAGCAAATCGGCCTTCAATCGGACGTACTGACGCGTTTCGACCTTCCATGATCGTCATCCGAGTATGGCAGCAAACTGACTAGCGAGGGTTAAACTGCAATGCATATATATGGTAAGCGAATAAGATATGCGGCTCTCATCTCTAGTAGTCTCGTATAAATAATACTTGACTGGAAATGTCAACTGTTCAGCATCTATGCAGTTACGACCATTATCTTTTTGCAGCTTTCGTCATATATATATATATATATATATATATATATATATATATATATATGTGTGTGTGTGTGTGTATGTGTGTGTTTAAGTACTATTAAGCAATTATTGATTCCGCGACTGGTGTTAACAATTGTTTAATTCAAGTTTGCGAGTTTGAAGTAAATACCAATCCCATATTTAGCCAATCATCGAACAAGATAGAAAAACTATCGTCGTTTAAACGTACTTGGAGTAAACACCAACCCCATAGTATTTAATTATTCATCGAACAACATATCTAAACTGTTGCAAATCGCACGCACTGCCGCGTTTCGACCTTCCATGATCATCATCAGAGTATGACGGCAAATTGACTAGCGAGGATCAAACCATATTGCATATATATGGAAAGCAAAATAAGATATGCGGCCCTCAATTCTAGTAGACTCGCCTATATTGTATTTGACCGGAAAATATGCAATGCGCTCTGATCCTCGCTAGTCAGTTGACCGTCGTACTCTAATGGTGATCATGGAAGGTCGACACGCGTCAGTGCGTGCGACTGAAGATAGTTTCGCCATGTTGTTCGATCACTTGTTAAATATAAGCGAGATTATGTTGGTTTAAATACATAGATTTTGCAAAAATAACAGTAGGCGAGAGACGCTCATCCTGAGACATGCACACACACACACACACACACACACACAAAGTGCTACTTTCTGTTCAATTTATTTACGAACCTCGTGTTTATTTAGTTAATGATTAAGGAAGTTGGAAATTACAGATTCCGCTTTGCTTAACTGTCGTTTTTGTTTGAAAATCACCTGGATGTCTGCCTGATTTTGAGCGTGATTTTTGTTAACAGTGTGCTCAGATATTGCGGTAATGTTCTCCCCCTTGCCAGTTGTGTTAAGTTTAAAATCCACCTTAAATCACTTCTTCAGTTTTTAGTCTGTCAGATTTAAATTGTTCACGGAGCAGCTATCGCATTAGTAAAAATAGACTATGTTAGACTGTTCGATTTCAGAGTGCTTATCTCATGCATTTATATTTAGGAGGCATTTTGATGTATTAATAAACATCAGTTGATTGCTGGTAAAGGCAAGTATGTAACCCCACATACGAAGCCTTATGGATAAACAAATTGCAGCCGGATTTATGCAAGCAGAAGTAGCACGTACACGCATTGAGCTTGAACTGGATATGACGCACGCAATTGATTGGTTTCCCTTATTTTACACTCTCTCTATGTTCACATATTTCTACCTTGTTTTGCTTTCCAATTTATATATAAAGATATGTTCATTAGTAGATATTTGAGAAGACAATGCGAAAGAAACGTTTCTTGTATGTGATAAAATTTCTTGTTGTTTTTGCACACAGGAAGAGTACAATTAATTTTGTTAAAGCTCGCATTTCAAAAGAATATATATATCGCCGTTTGGTTGAGTACAACTTGAGTGTTTTTTCCGTTGTTTATACTTAGATCTTGACATTTAAATGTTCCAAAACAGATTTTAAAATTCTGTTTGATAATTTCTGTATCAAATTTCACTTTCGGGAATTTGGGTCAGACTTGTAGTATTGTATTTGCTGTCCAGTCTATGTCTGTTTTCGATATAGTTTAATTTTTAGACTACCGTCTTCCTGTCTCATTAGTAATATGTCACAGAAGAAGTTTTTTGCACTTCCAGATAAGTGGAATATGATGAGTAAGCATGTCATTTGTTTCTACATCTTCATTTATAACTATGAGCATCATTAACATTACTCAGATATGTATAGTATTATTTTTGAATTAATGCTTGTAGTTTTGGTGCTTGTGGATAGAAAATGTAGCCATCAGCTAGTTTACTCGCTAATGAACTTTCATGGTCATTTCCAGTTATTGAGGTGTACAATAATGCGACCTTTAAAAACAAATGATGAGATTTCGGTCGATTTTGACAATGCTTGTTATCAGTTTACGCACCATCATGCAATCTCTCCATGTAAGGCAGGAAGAAAAGCGTTTGGCATCGCTGCTTATTTAGCACCGGTGTTGTTTTCAACGACATGTGTTGAACCGATCATAGGATATATTCATCATAACATATTTACGTTGTTTATATTTGAATAAACTACTCTAGCACAAAAATTTTCATTGTGTAATAAAACCTTGTGAGTTTACATTGATCACATACATTTTTTGAAGGCCCAAGTAATTATCGTAAAACGGGGAAAATTTATATCGAACATATTATACAATTAAATACTGTTTTTAGCGAAAAACGTATACATATGCAATTGTGTATTAGGTGTTGCGCACCTAGTAACAAATTAGTTCAAATATGACCAGAATGATAAACCAAAGACAACATGAATGGAATGTATAATCTCATGCAAATTTGTTTCGTGCTTACTTGTGATTCATCAGCTGGAATCGGTATTACACACTTTACACACTATATATTTGAACTAATTTGTTACTAGGTGAGCAACACCTAATACTCGATTGCATATATATTAATTCTCCGCCACAAACAATATCTATCTGTTATGAAATTAATTGAATGATTTCAAGATTATCGCGAAATGTCATATCTGATATCGATCAAGACCAGAGTGTATGGCGTTGCTGAGGTAACAGGTGTTCCGAAGTGGTTTAAATTATCAATTTTGGTGAACTTTAGCATACGTTAAAATTCAATGTGTTAGTGTCATGTATCGACTCGGAAACCATTATTTTGTTGTCAGGTACTGACATAATAACCATAGTTTTGGTACCCTTTATAGGCTTGATATATATATATTATACATAGTGAGATGGCTTTGAATTCACATTGTCGAAGACATTATATGAAGTTAGCTTCACTACTGCAGGTTTACACAGTCGTATAGAAGATTGTACCGTCTGACTTTCCAACATTCCTCACCCCAATATATAGTGGTTAAAGGGCGTAATACCGGCTCCTACTGATGAGTCGCGAGTAAGCACGAAACGAATGTGCATAAGATTATACTTTCCGTTCATGCTGTCTATGGTTTATCCTTTTGGTCATATTTGAACTAATTTGTTACTAAGTGCGCAAGACTTAATGCACAATTTAACACAATGTTTGAAAACTGACTATTCTATTTTCATCAAAATATATTATATACATTTACATAATGCTATCATTTAGAAGCTCTTCATCCATACTATAATTACGCCTAATATTTTTCAAATTAATTACTTGTATAAATGAAACCAAAGCGACTTATGATAAAAATAACAATGCTACTTCATAGGACCGAATCGTATCAGGAAGTACCGAATTGTTTGAATCCACTGTCATCATGATTTCGCCAAATATTTCGATATCCTGGTATGGATACCTTTTTCAATGGAAAGCACATCATCCACTAAGTTGACAATCAATATGTCAAGTGGAAATATTAGTTTAAACTGCCCCATTTATACTTGTTGTTAAATCTCTTAAGCATAACTTGTTTTTTTAATAAAAAAATTTAACTTTTTACCCTATTGAAGCACTTTATCCGTTTTTAATTTAATTTTGCTAACTCTAAATTGTTTACTGTATTCATGGTATCTTTCCCCCTCCTCACCGGAATACCACTGGTAATTACTTCATTTAGGAAAGTACGTGTAAAAATAGGTCGGACGTGTGCATTTAGAAAATGACATTTGTAATTTTAGCTTCACGTGAATGATTGTTATACGTGCTTGTAATTACATGTAACAGATTAGTTCTCAGTCTTATGTAAACGCTCACGCACACACAAAAACACACAGACTTGATATACGCTTATCCAGCGAATAGTCAGATGTTGCTAAATCGCTGTAATTTCAATGGGATGAGTGTACACGTGCAGTAATTGATTACTCCTCAGTCCAAAACAAACGAGACCACATACACACAGGCATGACGTACGCTTATCTGGTGAGTTGTCAGTAATTGTCATTAAATTGCTGTTATCTCATTTCGAAGAGTGTACACATACAGATATATACACAAACCAATTTGGCATACACTTTCCTAGCATTTTTATTAAAAAACAATTTATGCATAAGAGATCTAATAACAAGTATAAATGGGGCAGTTTAAACTAATATTTCCACTTGACATATTGAATGTCAACTTAGTGGGCGATGTGCTGTCTATTGAAAAAGATATCGTTACCAGGATATTGAAATATTTGGCGAAATCATGATGGCAGTGGATTCAAGCAATTCGGTACGCAATCCGAAAATCAGGTAAATAATCTATTCCCTGTCGCGCAACATGTTTCTTTTAAAGCATCTAGTAGGGAATCCATACCTAAATGCTATCGAGAATAATGCCTCGGTTACTTCTTGAATGGTTGCGCAGTGCGAGCTTCAAATGTTGAATCTCCGCGATTTAAATTCGCAGGTTATCGCTTTTCAATATGAGTTTTGCAAAGATTCGATTGGTCCCCATTTCCAAGTACGCGTTTACTGACCAGTCAACGAAGATTAGATCGTATCTCATTTCCAGTGGTTAGTATGAAAGATGTTGATGCCTTTGGAAGAAGGGAACGAATCCGCACCTAGCCAATAAGACAAACGCGACGCATACTTGGAAATGGGTACCAATTGGATCTTTATGAAACTGATATTGCAAATGGATAATCCGCGAACGTAAATCGCAGAGATTCAAAATTTGAGGCTCGCACTGCGCAACCATTCGAGAAGTAATCGAGGCATTATTCTCGATAGCATTTAGGCATGGGCTCCCTACTACATTTAGGTCCTATGGAGAAGCATTGGTCTTTTTATCATGTGGTCTTCTTTTCTACTAAAGCCCAATTTGTGAATGAAGACGGGAAGGAGGGCGGGTGATGAATTTTCATTTATGTATGTATGTATATATTTGTTTTTGTATGTGTTTAGATTATGGCTTATTTTTAAATAAAACTTGTATTTGTCGTTCTCTTTTGTTAGCCTACAGGCCGATTCTTGTTGGGGAACAATTATCACGAAAACCTGAGCTACCTCTCGGTTTAATTTGACTGTTGGTATGGTACGAATCCACCGGCAGCGGTGGTTGTTTTTCTTTGGATTTATTGTGTCAGTGTTGTGCATCCTGAAGCTACAATATTCGCTGAAAGCGCACGTTCCACTCGAAAGCATTACATATGACGTTTCCGAAACGTATACTCAGCAAGCGTTTGCCAATAATACTAAGATTGCCACCAATATTGACAATGCCGGCCGGTCAACAGATCCGCTTTTGCGGTCGATCTGGTGCAAAGTGGGCGACAGACGTTATCTGAAAGGCTGTTACCTACTCGAAAACAAAACTGTTCTTGTTAATAGTGACGTGCTTGAACTACTCTCTGAGGTTTGTCTATTGTAATTCGTTAACAGCTTACAGAGTGAAGTGATAATTCAAATTTAATTTCGTTAACCCTTTAATCTGTTATAATTTATTCGTGAACAGCATAGTGTTTAGAATAATTAAGCAGGTGGAGTTATAAATGGTAGCTGGTGAAGCATAATAAGAGTCGAGTGATTATTTGAATCAAGAGTGCGGTTTTGAAGTAAACTCCACTCCCATTATGTACATACATTTGTCAGTTTAAACTTAGTATTGTATAATTTGGTAAAGGCGATTCATCCAATTGCACGGTTTCGTCCTTGTTGGGAACTCTTCGCGTACTGTGCAGAATTTGTCGCGGTCAGTGCGTTAAGAGGTGCCAGCAAGGACCTAACAAATTTTCGTTTCAGATCTGAAAAAAATGTGAAGTCTTTTCCTCTAAAAAAAGATGTTTGTATAGCATGGTTTTTATAAATAGATTTACGCATACCAAAATCCCTTACTTACATTTACTTGGTTAAAATTTATCCGCATATCGGTTTTTCAGTCTAGCAATTTAATTTATTATTATCGGTTGACATCTATCTATTATTCGGCCACTTTGTATCGTTCAACGTAACAGTAATTACTTTACTTAATATTTCTGCATCAATCCATATTTTTTTTACTGTTTGAATTTTATTCATATATAGTTTATCTCATATCCGTATTTCTTTTTCTTTTGTGATTTCAATATATGCCTATTTATTAATGTGCATATTAATCATTCAGTCGGAAGATAAACACATTCATTGGGTAGATACAACTTTCGAATTGTTGAGATAAACATCGCGTTTTACGCACAACGAGTAATATTTTGAACCCTTAAGATCAACAGCCTCCAAACGAAACTAGCTAGCAATCTCATCTACTCGAGAAGCAAATGCGGACACTTTCCTCAATCACACGACATACTAAGCCTAATAAGGCAACTAGGTGTGACTGATGATATGTTTGTTTTTTGCGTCTTGTTAAATACAATGGGATTAGTGTTTATATCAAGCTTCATGTAAATGCCGTACGACGTTTACAAAGTTTTGACGTGCCAAGACGGCTGAGAGTTAGTACTGTTGGTTGCCCTTATTAGGGCCGGAATTGCATTCTCCTGAAAATGCCGAGAAAGTTAGTTAGTGTAGCAGTGTCTAGAAATACACGTAGACACTTGAGACCTGCTCTGGTTGACTGGCTGGTATTTTTTCTGTTGTGGCGTTGGCATCAGCGGCGAGAGACTGTGTAAAGGCTGAGTATTGTCTCGTTGAAGATCTGCCACAACACCATGGTGACTGGCACCCGTGAAGGTCCAATACGTAGATTTTGCTCCATCTCACTAGTTGGCAAAGACAAGATTGGCGGGACTATATGACGCTGCGTGTGAAGCAAGTCCAGATGTCAGCGTAGGTGAAAAGTGAGTATGACAGGAGACCGCACGTACACGTAGTGCGTAGCAGAAATCAAACGTGAATACTGAATAGCAATCAAAATTTAAAAAGTGTATAATACCCGTTTTATTTCAAGAATAGCCAACATCACTTTATAATCTTGCATGTATATACATCCTGAGATTTTACTTGATTAAGTGGATGCCAACCAATCTGGTTTTAAATTTTAGTTCCTTTTCTTGGTGGCAGTATATTGCGGATTGACTTGTGAGTGCAAATGCGTAGTTGTCTGTGTGCGTGTATTGTAGTTCCAAATGAAGTTTCAGATATGACCATTCTTGTACTGATGGATTTGGCTATGTCCAAGACGTCGCCTTGTTGGATTCTATGTGTACGAATGTTTTTTCGCCGTATATATTGTCTTTCGTTTCGCTTAGTTCTTTAGTTTTAATTAGTCTACGTATTAGCGGCACAGGGTGCTGATCGCTCACATTATTGTGCAATTTGTCATTGTTACCGATGGTAGCGATGCCATTTTCGCAGCTTCTTTCTTCTATTTGATGCCAATCCGATCGAATGTTTGTTGAGACTTAACAATTGAACAATAATTGATTGCGCGGGTGTTGGTAACAATTCTATAAATCAAGTTTGCGAGCTTGAAGTAAACACAAACCCCATTGTATTTAACCAGTCGTCGTACAAAATATCAAAACTACCGCCAGCCGCACGCACTGACGCGTTTCGACCTTCCTTGATCATCATCAGAGTACGAAGGCAAACTTACTAGCGAGGATCAAACCGCATTGCATATATTTGGAAAGCAAAATTAGGTCTGCGGCTCTCACCTCTAGTAGTCTTTCATACGTTGTACGTGAATGGAAATGTATTTGAGTCTGGTTCAATGAATGTTTTGGCTTGCATGAATTTTATTGTGTGTGATTCGTGGGTAGTCGATGAAAATATCATGTTGGTGAAACTTATGAACATTTATATAATTAAATGAACATTGGTTGCGCGGGGGGTGATAAAAATTACTATAATCAAGGTTGCTTTCTTGATATAAACACCTGACCCATTAAGTACATACATTTGCCAGTATAAACCAAGCATTTTATATTGTTGAAAAAGCAATTCATCCAGAAGATCGGTTTCGTCCCTATTGGAAACTCCTCACGTACTGTCCAGAATTTGACGCGGACAGGGCTCGAACCTGGGCACTATAAAGGATTTGGAGAGAATTGGGAGTTCATCCTTGGCGTTCAACTGTTGTGCAGTTATTGAGGCTGGTAGGTCGCCGCTAAATTGTAAGTTAATAAAATCTGTTTTACAGTATCCTCTTTAGTTCGAATCGGACGTGATCTGATTTTGACATCTAAGAAGCGTTCCGGGTAGTTATTCATTAGCGGTTCATAGATGTCCCAATCAGATTACGTCCGATTCGTACTAGAGAGGATACCGCGAAACAGATTTTCATCAACTTAATATTTACTGGCAACTTACCAGCCTCAATAACTGCACGACAGTTGGATGCCAAGGATCAATTGCCGATTCTCTGCAATCCTTCATTGTTTACAAATTGTCATGCTTGTATTTTTAGCACATTTATTGAACGTAAGAAAAGGCAATTGATCAACCCAATCCAACAACACTTACCGCAGAATTTGATTTGAAAAGGCTTGGCACCGTCAGGAAAATCAGCTATTTCCGATCACGTATTGGAAACCAGTCGCAACAATTCTGGATTTTAGTCAACTATGTCGTACAACGAATAAACCGGTCCATTAGAGGATTTTATTTTTTATGAGATGCAATGTTTGGTGATATGTAATTAGATCGTGACGTACTAATTTATTTTATTTATTTTTCTGTAGAATTATTTTATTTCTTACTGAATTTCCGCCAATCCTTTATCTGTTGTTTTTCTTTTTCATTATTTCTGTTTATAACTCTGTTGGGTCTTCCTTCTGGTCGATGGCTTTCGTTTTTTATACACACAATCCTTATTTTAAACGAGTAAGAGTAATAAGATTTGTACTCTCACTAGTTAAATTATTTTTTGTTTTGAACCTGTTCCCTAGCAAAATGGAGAAGCAGACGGAAAGCTCTTTCTGAAGTCGGCTTCTTTAAATATTGGCAGCTCTTAGAAGAAGGTATCCTGGATTCGTTTAAGGGAACGGTAGAGTCTTTTGACAATGATTTTTTTAAAATTTGATTGCGGAGTGTCAGCTTCATATTTTCCAATGCCGCCTTTTGCGTACCCGGGTAGTAGCTTTGCACGGACAGTTTCACAAAGATCCGATTGATCACAATTTCTAATTTCGTTTTGTTTGCGATCAGGCTGAGTTTGTATTCGTCCCAATGGAACGTTGTCAGGAAGCAAAAATGTGATAGAACTGCATTTCCATTGGGACGAATACAAACTCAGCCCGATCGAAGACAAAACGGAATTTAGACAATGATGTCCAAATGTGTCACTTTGCTTAGAATATTGGTCTCCACTGCACGCATGTATTCTTAATAGAGCAGATTGTTGAATCTCCAACACATAAACTACGCATCACAATGCCAGACACGTCTGGCTTCAATCGAAGTTTGGCAGTTACAGAAAATGTTTCGGTAATGATTATTGGCAGGGATACTACCTTAGTACCGATGCGAGATTTTGCAACAGACTGGCATTTAGTGGTCCACTATCAGAGTCTGGTTTATTCGTGAGTATTGTCTCGTACTCGTATGAAACGTTGTGTTGGTAACAATTTTTCTACGATGGTATTTGTCAGACTTATACTGCTTGTTTTAAGATTTAAGTTTCTTTCTTGGGAAAAAGAAGTAAAATATTTTTCCATAATTGTTAGGTAAAATCAATATCGAATCCAGAAAATGAATTGGTAGAACTCCAGACAGGCGGTGGCTTTCTTCCCGACGTTCAGAAATCTGTTCTGCATAATGCCGTAGGGCAGTACATTCTAGCTACAGATACTCGTGTGGAATCGCGACTTTTCGTTAAGCTGCTTTGTGCCGACCAAGGTAAGATTATATGATAATGAAAGCCAAATTTCGTTTTGCTATATTTTTTCTTTTTATATTTGTTTGGGTTTGTATGTAGACATGCCGTTGAGACTAGAATTTTCGTTCATCTATTTATGCTCGTTTAATTAATTTTATTTTTACTTTATTAAGTTTTCATTTTACTTGATCCTTGTTATTTCGAAAAAAGTTTTTTTTCACCGGAATTTTCGACATATCTCCTAGTTTCTTTCTCAGCCGGTCCACGTATAACCTCAGATATTGTCAAGGAATACTGTACGGGAAAATTTTCATCTAAACAATGCATAGCAATAAACGACGCTTCACTAGATAAGTGTGTGCCGTATGTGTGTGCAGGTGTCAGTTACTACGCTGCATTCAGTAAATTAAAATAACCTGCGTGTCTAGGCTCTTTTAACTGAAACTACCTTAATTGAATATCAATTCCCAATGCACGCATCAGAATAATTGCTTCATTCTTACCATACAACATTGACTGGATCAAGAGCGGCACCAATGGTTAGTGTGGGAGAAAAGTAATAAAATACATCAGCAACCTATTCATGTCAAGCTAACTAAAGATCATAGTAATAATGTAAGAAAGAGGATACTTTAAATAACGTTTCATTGATAAGTGGTGCTCTCAACAAAGGACCTATGTTAGTAGATACACTTGATAACAACCACTAACGGTTGAACTTGTGAATGATGGTATTGCTAATAATCCGAAAATTGACTGAGAAATAGATAATTTATAAATCTATATATAGGACATTTCTTGTTCAACTTTGTCATACCTTTTCTGGAACTAGCTTCCATTACGATTCGTGAATTTCGAATAGTACTTATGGATTTTTCCAGCGCTTTTGCACTCATAATGTCTTGAAATGAGCTATAGGTGAACATGTAGATGTATCTTACTTTTCAATGGTGACAATTAAATTATGAAAGACGAATCTCTGTTGTCGAATAAAAATACTGAATCGTCTACCTAGTCAATAACGACTAAACTACCACAGAAGAGAGTTTCTGCGACTGCATTCTGAACGTATAGAAAAGTATTGTTCATAATGACGCCTATTGAAAAATTAGACATAAATGGGGAAAGTGGATATCCTTGTCGGTAACCGCGGCTAGTAATAAAGTTGTGCGTCAATTCATCGCAGACCCTAACGTGACCAGAAGTGGTTGAGTTGAGAGCACGTGTTATATTTACAAATTTAATGAACATACTGATTTTCGACCGAATTTCAAATATAAAATTGCGATTTATTGAGTCAAATGCATCCTTCAAGTTAACAAAGACGGATTTTGTCCAGCAGCGATATAAATATCTTTGTTTGAGAATTTCCCTTAATGAAAGTCGTTATAGAAACATAGCGGGTTTGTGCATTAATAGACCTTCTATTGATAACATTGGTTCATCTGTAGTTAAGAGTGTGGTAAATCTTTTGAGCATTAATCATAAAGAGAGCCATCTAGAATAGCATATCTGAGGTTTGATTTCAGCAAGTTATATTGAGAGGTCACAAACGAAGTGAGGTTATTATGGAGGCTGTTAAAATGGCGCAATTTTATTAAGACAAGTCAAAAGTTCAATTCAAACAATTTTGCAAACGGAGAAGATTAATAAAAGGCTTATGATGAAGTTTGATGTCTTAGAAATTAGCTAATATCGAAAAATGTGATGTTTAAGGATGAATGAAGGAGCAGCGGTTCTGATGTGCCTGTTCGACTCCAATGAATATGGAGTTATATGCTTTAATAATTTGAGGCCTAGAAGATAGATTAAAATGTTAAGTGAAAATATGATTTCCTATCATGATTGTTAATACAATTTAACAATAATTGATTGCGCGGGTGGTGGTAGCAATTCTTTAAATCAAGTTTGCGAGCTTGAAGTAAACACCAATCCCAATGTATTTAACCAGTCGTCGAACAACATAACAAAACTACCGCCAGCTGCAATGTTAACGATTGATAGCATTCGGCACATTGCAATTCTCTTAGGCAAAATATACATTCGAATAGATTGTGCATATTTTATTAAAGGTCCATAAATCTGGTAATCCTATACTAATAATTATTAATATGCAGTACTATTCCAAGCTATGTAATTTAGAATTTTTTGTGCTAAAAAAGAGAATACTCATTCTTCATAGCACATCAAAGTATAACTACATTTTGTTGAGGTTGCTGATAAACGTAAACAAGATTAAAATGATAAGATCGCGAGCCAGAATTTGTTATCGACTTGTACCAACATATCGATACCTAAATCAGTGGAATTATTCTTACGTTTCCTGATTTATCATCAAATAATATTAGAATGAAGTGAAATGGTGATTAGGCACATTATGGAGATGATCGGTATATGGATTTCTTTTACTCATTTACATCTGGAAATTATTCTTTTGTAATGCGAGCATTAAAGATACTGAATATGTGACAATGAGGAGAACCTATTTCCAGTGTTGGCTGAAATTTATTCATAGTCAAACAGTTATCCAAAAACGATGAAGCAAATGTTCCTTAAAAGAAAATTTTTTTGCGAATCTGGTTTAATCGCAATTACCTGATCTGCGTTTTGACTAACGCAGTTTTTTTGCTCCGGTAGTTTTCTTTCTTTAACTAAATATTTCGGCTACCTTTATCGGCAGCCTTCTTCAGTCGGTCCATCCTCACTAATTTTACAGAACAAACTAATGCAGCAAGCGCGTTATTTCTTCTGGCCATATTATTTATACTTTATTCTGATCTTTCGATGAAGCAACACTGGAGTGAGTTTTTTGAAATTTTGTTGCGGTGTGTACAATTCAATTAATCAACAAATTCTTAATCTTGGACTTAATACTGCGATCCCTATTGATTACGTACCTAGGAATGAAATAATTACAGAAACAGTAAAGATTGCCCAGTTTCTCCCAGACAAAGATAAGACTAGGTTTGAATTGGATGTGTCCAAAGCGGTGTTAGAGCATAAAGAGGTGAGATGCAAGCAGAGTTATGATCTAAAACGCTTAAGAGCAGAATTATTATCCAATGAAGTAATATGCCTTAAGGCGGATAAAGGTGGTGCAACGGTACTTATGAACCGGTCAGATTATGAATTGAAAGTGTATGAACAATTAAATAATTTCGAGGTTTATAATAAAATAAATAAAGATCCATCTGATAAGTTACAAGGACAAGTTAAGACTATAATTAACAGAATGATTGAGTCGAAGGAATTAGATCCAGGACTTGGGAATTCATTAATACAACGTGACACAGTCCCTCCGAGAATTTATGGTCTAGTGAAGATTCATAAACAGGGGAATCCACTTAGATTAATCGTTAATGTACAAAACTCACCAACGTATAGATTGTCTAAATTTCTATGCAACAGAATTAGAAAATATACTTATTTCTTAGATTATACTTTAAAGAATACATATAATTTTATTGACATTATTAGTAGATATAATTTGAATGATAATGATAGAATGGCTAGCCTGGACGTTGTATCGATGTATACTAATGTCCCGGTACAAGCAGCATTAGAAAGTGTGAAGCGTTGTTTAACAGAGTTCCCAGAGATAATAGAAGGTAGTAAAATGATGTTAAGTAGTATTATGGAAATCTTTAATATTTGTATGTCCTCCACCTACTTTAGGTTCAGAAATGAATTTTATAAACAAGTTAAAGGTGTTCCTATGGGACAACCACTATCAGTCCCGGTTGCTAATATTTTTATGCACTATTTTGAAAAAAATCTGTTGTTAAAATCTCCTCTCAAGCCAAACTTGTATGTAAGATTCCTGGATGATATGTTTATAATTTGGAATCATGGTGATAATGAGTTAAATAAATTCCTCGAATTAGCCAACCAATTAGGTGAATTAAAGTTTACATTGGAGAAAGAGAATAATGATGAATTACCCTTTTTGGATGTGAAAATAAAACGGAATGGTTCCAGATTGGAAAGAGATATTTTTAGAAAAGAGACTTATTCAGGACTTCTTCTTAATTTCTTATCAAATCACCCATATGGAATGAAAATAGGCATTCTTAAATCCATGATATTAAGGAGTCTTAGAATAGTGGATAAAGAAAATAGAGAAAAGGAAATGAGGAGATTAAAAGAAATATTCGAACTAAATGGCTATCCGTCAAGTATAATAGATAGATTATTAGATGAGATGTTACAGAGATTTAATAATAATATAATAAACAGAGTAAAGAAGGAAACGGAACCGGATAAGCACAAAATTATGGTATTACCTGATTCTAAATTGAGCAGGAAAATTAGAATAATAGCAGCTAAATACAATATTAAAACAGTTTTAAGACAATCGCTTACTATAGGCAATAAACTACCTAACCAAAAAGAAAGAGTAGAACCCCTCGAGACATCAGGAGTATATGCGATACCTTGCAAAGAATATAATCTCAGGTATATAGGCGAAACCATGCGACCTATAAAGGTTCGTAGAGGTGAACACAAGACAGCCTGCAAATATGGACACATTCAAAGATCAGACCTAGCTAGGCATTCGAAGGAAACAGGTCATGAAATAGACTGGGAAGGATGTAAACGCATCGCGTTATGCAACCGCAACAGATTAACTAGACTAATTAGAGAGTCAGTTGAAATAAAATCAGGGAAAGATGTAATGAATGTAACATCGGTAGAAAAATCATTGGGCCCAATATTTAATGAAGCATTTTCTATGGTCAGAAAACGGGAGGCTGCGGAACCTGAATTAAGTGGGAACCTAAGTAAAAAACCTCGATTACAGAGAACTGATTGCGAATGAACTGTACCAATATCAATTCCTATATACTTATCTTTCTCAATAATAATGTTCCAGAAGGGGGTATACAGATTTGGCAAGGGTTAGTAGATAGGACATTATATAAGAGATTGTTGATTATATTTTATATATTTATGTAAGGTAGGAATATATTAATAAATGAATAATACGTTAGCCCTAGAGAAGATATCCATTATTAACAGCTATAATGTATCCATTTAAGAGAAATTCAAAATGTGATAGATAGACGGATATATAGGTAGGCCTATCGGTAGATAAATAGGTTTATTATATATATATATATATATAAACGGACATTAATCATTTTATACATTACCATTAAAATTAAATATTTATTTAAGATGGTTAAAAAAAATAATAAAAAAAATAAATATATATACATATATACACATATATATAATTATATATACAAGACATTTAACTCACACTGTTGCTTATATTTATATATATGTTTTTATACATATTTATATGTATTTTATATATTTATATAAGGTGTGAATAAATAAATATACAATTTGATTAATTGGTAAATAAAAAAATATAGTAAGAAAAGAGTAAAATAATAATTTATTAGAAATATGCAAACGTATATATATATATGTATATATATATATATATATATATATATATATATATATATATATATATATATGTTTTTATACATATTGATATGTATTTTATATATTAATATAAGGTGTGCATAACCTAATAAATATTTATTACTAATGTATATATATATATATATATATATATATATATATATATATATATATATATATAGATGATTAGGGAGGTTGTACTCATACTGTTGGTTATATCCATATATATGTTTTTATACATATTGACATGTATTTTATATATTGATATAAGGTATGACTAACGTAATAAATATATAGTAAGAATAGAAAATATTCATGTTTAACAATTAACAATGGTCCTTCTTCTAAATAAATATATATATATATATATATATATATATATATATATATATATATATAATATATATATAAAGTTGTTACGATATTATATTTAGATATATATGTATATAGATATAATGAATTATTTTAGTCATATGAGCAAATATTCTTATGCAATTATTTCCAATAGTTGATTAACTTCGCATTGTGCTTACGATTAGTTTTTTGAAAAACGTTAGTTGTCCATACTATCTCTATCTTTCTCTCTTTAATCTTTCACCTAAGCGTCGTTATGACATTCACTCTCCATCCATCTACGTAACTTGCTGCTCCATATTTGAACTAATTTGTTGCTATGTGCGCAATTCCTCATACACCATTGTATACATTAGAGTTCCCGGCTTTAAATAAAATGCAATATATGACATTCAAGGTTTTAGTTTTTTTATCATTTTTGAATTTTGATTACCGTGACATAGTAGCAATACAGTTATAACAAATAACAAAAGGTTCGATACTGTCTCTCTCCCCTACAATATTCTGCATACGAGATGAGATTACGTATACCGGAAATTTGAGATAGGTGAGGTAATGATTGGTCTGCTAATTATAAATAGTTATATATTGAGTTTAGATATTGAGACAAATTCTATGATTAAAAATAGTGTTGAGTCAATTATATATAAATAGAATGGTTTTGGAACGAGGTAACCACATTTGCTTAATTCTGCTATTGTGAAGTTTGTACTGTGTTGTGTTGCCTGGGGATGGTGCTGGAAAGTTGCCACCGAAACGTCGCCAGTAAACAAAGATGTGATAGAACCGCATTTCCAGTTGAAAAAAGAATTCAACCCGATCAAAGACAAAACAAAATCGGAAAGTGTGAAGAATCGGATCTTTGTGTAACTGCCCGTGTACAACTATTACCCGCGTACGCAAAACGCGGCATTGAATTAACTGGAGTGAGTTGACGCGTTTCAGTTTCGAAACAAGGGCTCTTTGTTAGTCCAGTCAATAACGCTGTATTTACTGCTGCATTTTCATATATTTTATATCTTGTTTGTTTCGACATTTTCCAATTACCCTGAGATTAATTTCCATTCCTTTAAGAATAAAAAAATTATCTGATCTTGCGACATGTTGTATTTTAGAGTGCGCTGTTGCAATAATACTGCCGACAGCCTATTAGCGTGTGCTCGGCTGTCTCGAATCTAATTTACTCTCCTTGTACACGCTGATATAGAAAGTTGGCCGGTCGCCTATGATGGGTATTTTGCGGTTGAGCATTATTATAATGTTAGAGTTTAAAAAAGCTATTTTGGAATGATTATTGCAAGAATTTAAAAAAATAATTTTTTTCGAAAGTGGTTATTGTACAGTTGCCTGATTTGTGTTGTAACTAACGCAAGACTGTTCCCAGTTCCTCTTTTCAGCAGAAAGTTTTCGGGAATCCTTTCTGGGTACCTTCATCAGTTCAAAATTCATAAAGTAATACAAATACAAACTAATATAGTGTGCAAATTCATTTAAACCGTTTTCTTTATACTTGTGACTAGGCCTTCACTTACTAATTACTGACTTGCTTCATTTTTTAAAAACTTATATCATTTCATGACCTGTAAACTGATGAAGGGACCCGGAAAGGTGTTAAGAAAATTTTCCGCTAGAAAGTCGAACTGGGAACAGTCTGGAGTTTTTTACAACAGAAATCGAGTAATTACGACTATTGGCATAATACATGCAGTCCTCCTGCACCTTTCTGTCTACTTCCTGTTTGAACAAAAATATTTTTTATGTGGTTTGCACTGGTCTGTCTTGTATAAATGCTTTTTTGTCACTGCCACTTATAAACGTGAGATTAACCCGAGAGGAGATCGTGTTCCAAATGATCTCATCGCCTTCAATAATAGTTTACTTGTCATTGAGTAGTTATCAGTGTAACTTGTTTGATTCGCAATGTCTGAATCTGGCCCAGACTTTGGCGTGATTATCAGTATATCAATATGTTAAAGAAGAGTGACGGCGAGTGAACAATCGTAAGTCGAGCTCCGAAACTTGTGATTGTTTTTTTGTTCGGTAATGTGGTTTTGGAATATGAATAACCGTGAATATGATTAAGCGTCTGGTCTGAAGAAATCGAAATGCCCGTGTGCAAAAGACGATGCCTTAATTTTGTCAATTTTAAATCAGTTGGTTGAGGACTGTAGTCGAAATTAATTTGTAAATTCCATCTAAGACGAAAAGAGAAAATTATCTGGCAATGTAAGATGTGTTGTAGGAAAAAAAGCAGAAAATATTAGCAGGAAAGGTTTTCAACGACGTTGTCCAACTATAAAATTGTTTGCGTTTTACGCAAAATCACAGACTGCTTGTCCAATTGTGTGCTAATTTCTCAGCCAGTAAGGGATTTTTGTACGATGCGATGCGGCAGAAAATATAAATAAGTGAAGTTTGTTAATTTAACTGATATAGGACGGGATAGTTGTCCAGAGTGGGTTCCACCTACTAATCACTATTTTTGTTTGGTGAAACAGTGTTGTGAGACGTTAAACCATCTTCAGTGTCGGAGTCTTGTTGTAGATTTCATATTGAGTCATTATAATTTTTACTTTATCTTTTTACGCCAAGGTGCCTGCAGGTGAGGCTTGTCTTTGAAGGCCTGTGCAATCCCCTGTTTGATCCTCATCTTCTCCCGTTTACTGGCTCTTTTGTTTAAAACGTTTAATTATTTTTTTTCTTTTAAGTTACTATACTGTTTGCAATTTATCTTTAATTTTCTTGTTATTGGAATCTGTCAACTTATGCCTAAACCCATTGTTTTACTTAATTGAACCGTTTTTCACATTTAAAAAGGGGTTCCTGTGTCGTGGCAATGGGACAATTCAGGCTATTACTACCCTATTCAAGTCGCTCAGTTCGGTCTGAGCCATTACTCGAAATTGGTTGTCTTGCTCAACAGGGCTCCAACGTTATTTATTTTCGATAATACGTCTGTCGCATCTTCTGGTGGCGCCGTCGAATTGGAAAACATGAAATCTCATTCGGATTCTGATTTTGAAGTCTATCAGGAGACAAGTACTGATTATGAGTTCACGATGGATTTTCCGCCACGAGATAGACAAGGTGTTGATATTGCTAATTTTGCAGCTAGGACTCAGTATGACACAAAGCAGCAACGTCTGTTAAGTGCGAAGGCGCATCTTGCTGGAACAGAACAAGGTTTTTCTGGTGCCTTTGATAGTAGTGTTGGTAAAGAAACTACCGGAAAATATGAACTGTGGGCTGTCAATTTGCTTACCTCGCCATGTGAGAAGCACCGTTTACTTAAACGCCGTCCGGGCTCCGAAAACGTCGCAACCGGTTTAGATCTTAATGCAGTTTATACGTGCCAGATAATGCATGATAATGTTAATTGGCACCAAGTAAACGAGGGACATGCATACAAGCTATCTTCTAGTAAGCTGTTATTCGATTATATTTTTGATTTTTCCACATTTGATAAACTTTAAAGGATTAAATGAACATTGGTTGCGCGGGCGATGATAAAAATTATTTCAATCAAGGTTGCGATCCTGATATAAAACATGTTCCATTATGTACATCCATTTTGAAGTATAAACTGAGCATTGTTTAATATAGAAAAGGTAATTCATTCAGTGAAACGGTTTCTTCCTTATCGGGAACTCTTCACGTACTGTCCAGATTTTGCTGTAGACAGGGCTCGAAGTCTGGCACTTCTGCTACGGAATCTTTTGCTCTAACCAGTGAGCGGCAGGCTAACCAAGAAACACTGGTTTGTATATAACTTAAAATTGTTTGTAGTGTGTGGCAGAGTGGTTCAGTGGTTTGAGCACCAGATTCCGAGGCAGATGTGCCCATGTTCGAGCACTATCCGCTGTAAATTTCGGAAATTACGTGAGGAGTTCCCTATAAGGAGGAAACCGGTACAATGAATGAATCGCCTTTTTTACATTATAAAGTGATCAGTTTATATTGACAAATGGATGTACTTAATGGGTCAGGTGTTTATATCAAGATCGCAACCGTGACTATAGTAATTGTTAAAACCGCTCGCGCTAACAATGTTTGTTTAATTATGTAAATCCTCAAATATACTATGTACTGAAACTTTAAAGTTTTCTAACAACAGGGTTTTAGAAATAGGCATGATTTCAACTTTTAATGTTTAAGCTGTTTTAAAAAATCTTTACTTAACTCGGCATTAATAGTTCTTAATTTATGCTCAATATATCATTGTTTTGTTTATCGAACTAGTAAAATTGTTGTGGATGTGACCGCATTTTACTTATGCTGGACAATTGATAGTACTCGTAGGTCGGTAAAATCTTGACAAATGTACATTTTCAGGTGCTCCGATTTTTGCCCTTGATTGCTGGGTTCTCATTTATTCCTTCTTTTTAAAGCCTTCCATCAGTTGCTTGTCGGAAAATGACGTTGGAGCAAGATTTTACGCTCTTTTTGTTCCTATGTTTCGAGACCTTATTTCTAGTCTCATCTTCAGGATTGAAGCAATACGCCCAGGGAAAAACAACTTGTGGCAAATGTGGTATCCTCATTCGAGACAGATCTATTTATATTTATTTTAATCTCAAAAGTATTTTTTTATTGTCTGCCCTAATATCCGGTCTTCATGCCTAATCTCTAATAATCAAATGTATACGTCACTTTATTAGTCGCACAATATATTTAAAAACTAGCAGTTGCAAATAGGATTTAAAAATATATGATTTGTTATTATATACAGGCGCTAATGAAGCAGGACTCAATCAATTGGTAGTTCGTTTTAGTTTGAATCCGGACTATACTGTCTCAGCTACGCACTCCAACTTTTCCGTTTACTCGTCTAATCGTGACATGAAACGTGATTCTCGCCCATCTAACAAGGAGCTGCTTGCAACACCGCTCCAGTCATCCTTTTATGCAGCCAATTCGCGTGGTGTTTTTGAGGGTTATGGCGAATTTCACCACTTCGTCATGCATGCTTCCCATTTGACCAGACACAGTAGCGTTGAGTTGGTGGTCCACTGGGCGGAGGCTCGCCGCCATCTCATGCAAATCAAGACGAAGCTGTTACGAAGTCCACATGGCCAAATGCGTTCAGATGGGTTGCAGTCATTGTATCACTTTTTACTGAACGGCACACCGAAGTTCCGACTGGTCTATGCGTGTGGCTCATTGCCAAAAAATAAAGAAGTCAGTTGGTGCCTGCGTGATATATATATATATATATATATATATAATATATATTTATATATATATTAAAGCATTATATACATTTTCTAACAAAATCTCAGCTTTATGAGCTTATAATTAATGTCTTGTTTACTATATGCTACTTAATGCATACAAGGAATTTACAATTTCGAAACATTGTCGGTGATCTAAGTCTCGCGCATAAGCAATTGGATAAAAGCTTGCGTTGGTATGACCGAATAAACCTAGGTCGCTCTACTGGACGCCTCAAGGTTCAACAGATGTAGTTCGGAAGTCCATCTACGTAGTGACGAGAGGTTTACTCGGATGTGAACTAGTTTCTCCGTCAGTTTCTTTTGTTAGGGCTTTCATTGTACTTCGAGGAAGGTTGTACATCCTGTACTGCGAAACATAATGTTTATCGACAGGTGCATCGTTGCTGTTAGTTAAGTAAAGGCTTACTTTACTGTTTACACGACTTTTGTAATTCTTGTTTATTGACCACTTGGAGCCTGTTTCATATCACAAGCCGAGTGGATATTTTCTCAAGCTATTTTGAACGAACTGAATTAGGTCCAACCTAAATGAAAGCGTGTTAAAGCACTAGTTGAGCTAAATTTCCGTGTGACTTGCTAGGCGAATCGATCACGACATCGCCGCAACTAGTTTTAAATACCTACTGATTTCTGAGCACGATAGAACACGTAAATTTTAATTTATTGTATATTACTTAACCTGAATTATATTCGGCTTATTTGCCTAATGCTTTACATCAGTAGATGATTGGCCTATACGCATGCGGAGACAATATCTACTAGACTAAACCTTTGCTTCACGGGAGCTTTGTTACTTGTGAGTTTTAACGATTTGACTAGTGACTGAATACGTCATGCTTAATACATAAAACAGAGTTTTAAACCAATGTCTTGCCCTTAAATACTTATTCACTCAGTTATTTTGATTTGAATTCTCTTCTGTGCAGAATGGTCGTATAGACTTTCCACCATACCTTTCGGTATTCGTCGACGCCAAGCCTACTCGCATTATTTATTGGCAAGCCAGTTGTGGTCTAAAAATGCAGACGTCACATACTGGCTCTGTGCCTCCGACAGAGACTGGTCAGAACCAGCCAGTACGATTAGCTCGCCATCTGACTGTAGACGTTTTCAAGGCTCTAACCCAGTTGGCACACCGGTCTGTGCGAAAGCGTCTGTTTTCACCTGATAGGTAATTTTTAAGATCAGTGTTTTTTTAAAAAATGTCTTTTTATAAAGTAATTATGTATTTGTATATCCTTGGCGCGTAGCCAGATAAATTTCTGGCCAGAAGATACGTGAACTCTTGCTGGACGTACCGAAAATGATAGCGTAAATCTTGTTCGTAATTTTTAGATCATGCCATACTCTGTCATGTGAAGCATTGAGTTTGGATAAGCTGCACATGCCAGACGTGAATGACAAATTTCAGCTGCCGACGGTAACTGACAATTGGCACATCAGCATAAGATGGTTTCCGCAGATGCTACCCGTTAGTTTTTGGTCGAAACGTATCTAAGGACTGAAAATTTCTGAGTTCAAACCATCCATTCTCAGTAGTAATGGAGATGGAGGACTATTGATAGGATCCTGATTCAATGCTGCTTCAGTCGTTGCGCATAACTAAAAGAATTGCCCGAAGCGTAGATGAATAGATGCAAGGCAATGTAAATAGACTGACAAATCGAATCAGAGTGTGGGGACTACGATAATAATACTGTCGCTAACACTTTGAAAAGGAAACTAGGCAAAGGGATATTGAAATGTCATCGTACTACCATCCACTACGCTTGGCTAAGCTGGCGATGTTTTTCATTTTGTCAAGTCGCGCGAATGTATCACGGATACTAAACTCGCTCAATTAATGTGTTTAAATCACAGTCCTTATACCGTGTTAATATTCTGACATTAGCTGTGCGGACTCTCTATTTTGTGCACATAACATTTTACAGGAAATGCCTAAATGAGTTTTGGTTTGCCCCTCGTTGATAAAAGCAAAGAACTTATTTTTCACCTCTACGTACACCCAAGCTCTTTTACAGGTGGCAAATATTGTGAAACCAGGAGTAGATCACAGCGAATGTGGACTTAAACGGCTTAATATTGCAAATAGTTTGTAAGCAACGTCGTAATGTAACAACCTTTGCTACTTTTGTGCTAGGTTTTGCTTAACTGTTGACATATTAGCTCAAATAGGACCAAAAGGATATGACAAAGACATCAAAAAAGGTATAACGTAATTCATTCGTGCTGCGTGCTTAATGTTGATTTAATGGTAGGAGCTGGTACTACGCCCTACACCCATTATATTTTTTGTCATCAGTAGGCAAGAAACGCACGTGTAAATGAGTTTATGCCGTTTAGACATACTGGCATTGTATTATGTTTCTGTCCTATTTGTTCTTAATTGTTACTAGGTACGCAACACCTAAAACAAAATTGCACATCTATTAGTTTTGCGCAACAATGAATATATAGCTGGATAGTATACAGTATTCTAGTTGCATTCTTTGTTCTTTTGCGCTTTGCAATCCTGTTGTGATATATTCTGTTGAGTTGTTCACAAACCGAAAGAAAAACGGATCATTCTGCCATCACTGAAGCTAATTTTCCTAGTTCAATAGTGGACATCGACTTCAGCCCACAAAGAAGTGTGACGTTGGATGCAAGGTATTTATTCAGAATTCGTATCAAATCGTTCATAATTTCCAAAATTTCATATATGTGCGGTGGCAGATATAGTGGACGTATGAAAAAATATTTAATCAAAAGGGTACAACAAAATTTACCGTAGAAATTGATTTGAAAACGTCTGGAACCATCCAGAAAATCAGCCATTCCGGAGCATATATTTGAAATGGGGATCACAGCCAATTTAACGCATTTTTCGGTTGTAGACAAGGTCAAGTCTGAAAGATTATTATGACATACGAAGCCCTTTACATTAAACTATAAGTATCTTTCCGAAATATTTAAAAGTTCAACCATTATAAAATTTAATTCGACTGGACACGGATCACACAAACAAACTAAAATTTTCTTTTATCCAGAAGAACCCGACCTCCGGTTGGATCAGTATAAATGCCATTCGGTCGGATTGCTTACCTGGTCTATGTTTTGTGAAACGAAATCTTTAATGCATTCTTATCATTTTTACTCTGAATATTTCGGGGTTCGTTTCTGGACTCCTCTGTGGTTTGATCTTCGATGGTCAGTTTTTTAATGGTGCTCTGATGATGATCAGATGGTTGAAACGTGTTATTGCGTGTAATTGACGCTATTTTTGCAAAGGGGTTTGTGTTAATTCAAGCACGCAAACTTGATTTAAATATAGGTTGCCATCACCCGCGCAAAATGTTAATTCTCGAGTTCGCGTAAAATTTTTGCAACCAACATTTACAGTTAAGTACACCGAATGTATGACTACTAGAGGTGAGAGACGCACATCAGCTTTTCCACAACTTATAAATAAATTACGTTTATTCATCATTAGTCGGTATGCCGTTGTGCTCTAACGATGATCATGGAAGGTCGTAACGTGTCAGTTCGTGTGACTGTCGATAGTTTTGCTGTTGTTCGACGACTGGTTAGATGCAATAGGATTTATATTTATTTCAAGCTCTCAAACTCGATTTAAATTTACTGAGGTAAATAAGACAACGTCCAGGCAATGAATTCGTCTACCTAGGAAACCTCGTGACACCAGACCAATCGGATTTTGTCGAGGTTCCCAGATTTATAACTTGCTATGGTTGCTTATGGAAAATTTTTCGGAATCTCCTGGAATCACTCGTCTATCTCACTATCAAAGGGTTGGATTCTACTGGCTTTTTAACTTGCGGTGTCATGGGGGATGATAAACTATAGCTGATAGTGCCTCGATGGCTCAACGTATTTTATAGGTTAGTTTAGGCCATTGCAAGCTGAGCGTCACTACACATTAATCAAGAGCAAAATGTTCAAGTCAATCAGTCCAACTTAGTCGCACACTTATGTAACAACACCAGCGAATCTCATTGTGAACTGCCAATTGCTGCAGAACAATTGTAGAACAACGCGACACGAAAAACATTCATACAAGCAAAATAGCCAACAAAAAATAAGCCTGTGTAAAACAATCCATCATATACAACATTAACAACATGTCAATCAGGGTGGCTCAGTGGTTAGAGCACCAGATTCCGAAGCAGACGTGCCCAGGTTCGAATCCTGTCCGCGGCAATTTCTAGCCAGTACATGATGAGTTCCCAATAAGGACGAAACCGGTCTACTGGATGAATTTCCTTTTCTACACTATACAATTCTTAGGTTATACTGACAATTAATGGGCCAGGTGCTTATATCAAGACCGCAACCTTGATTATTATAATTGTTATCACCGCCCGCGCAATCAATGTTCGTTTAATTATGTCAATAATAACTTTGTGATACACTAGAAATTTCCCATATACACTCAAAAATCACCATGCAATTAACCACTGCTGGAAAGAAATAAAAGTTACAATAAAAATCAGTCTAATTCTCATTCACTTTATCCAATGAAAGCCAAGAATATTTGTTACTAGATGATGATGGCAGTGTGCGTTGAAATCAGCCTTCCGTTATCCACTGTAAGCATTATGGCGCTGTTTAGCACCTCTTTTACTTGAGATTTAAAATGGTAATAGCGAATATTTTAGAGATGTTTAATTTCGGACCGGATCCAATCGCAGTCGATTCAGAAAGATGGTCATTCGTACGAAAAAAGGCCAACAGATCACTACAATCTAGTTCTTGTAATCGATTTATTTTGCCAGGACGCAATTATTGATCACATTTCGCGAAAAAAAATTTGCGCAACACAATAGAATATTGCTGACTAGGCCAGAAGCGCAACGTTGGTTAACCGCTAAACTCGGCGACGCAACTTGGTAATACGACTGAGTGCATGAAATTGGTACCCGAATCCTATTCTCGGTCAAAATCGTATCTAGACTGAGAAAGTTTTCTTCACTCGTTCTTCAAACACCAATTTGAGGACAATAACACAAACTACTGTTGATGAAGTTCTAAATAAACTGATACCACGTTAGTTTTCAGGAGTGCTAGTGTCACCCTTGTTCTTGGCGGGTATCACAATGGCACTTTTACACTCATGTAGAAGAGTTGTCCTTTAATAATGTATCAGTTGGCTCGTTAAGATTTCTATAAATTCATCGAATTTTAAATATTATGTATAGGTTCCGTCGAATTTTGAAGCCCTGTGATCGTTCACATGACTGAAAGTTTACCAATTTATCAAAAGTTTTAGATTTTCATCTGGTAAATATATTGAGTTTGCTTCATCGCTGATCACGCATTTTACCGGATAGTGGATAATGGTGATTTTGTAAGTGCTTAACGAACTGCGCTTACGAAACGTGGACACCTGTACAACTTTGACTGGTTAATCACTGGCAATATGTCTGATTGGAGCATTCTATTAGAAGAGATTGTTGCGCTTAGTTGCTGTTTTAGCTAAATTAAGCCAGTATTGATCTTCAGCCACTAAATGGCTGGCATCAAACTCATTTTTTAGCTTACGAATCAGGTCGCGATCTTCTATTAGATTCGTACCAGACCCCGTGTGTTGGTGGACTTTGGTGTGAATAAAAATAGCATACAAATTGTCATATTTTATCATCGGAAAACAGACCGAGACTTGCTTAATCTTTTCGTTCATAGCATTCCAGGTGCTATTTTTGTGCTCATGACTGTAGTTACAGGTGGTTAAGCGAAGGCGTAGGTGTCTTTGAGTGTTTTCTGTCTAGTTTTATTCATGTTTATTGTACAGATATTCGGGGGGAATAAGGGCGGCGACATGGAATCGAATTGTAATCAGATTCTGGCGGACAAAAAATGATCAAATACATTACTTGAACCGGTTGAGCAGTCGCGAAAAATTCTTGCTTTCTGAACAGAGAATGAATATTGCTTACTTACAAAAATTTTGTCGATCAGGGTACAATGACATGTCAGTGTGTCATTAGCATGGTTTGCGTGGCTAGACCTTGTGATTATATGTAGCCTACGGTTTGGAAAAATCGTGTGCACGACGAAATGTGAATCATCGAAGAGCTTGTTATTGTTGGCACAACTATGTTTATGCTTTTAAACAGGGCTACTAAAACACCATCCGACATCTGATTGAAAGCTCTTAGATGCCCTACCACCTAATGTTGATGATCCTTCAGTCCAGTGGCTTATATTTTAGAGTTTTATTTATTTTAAACCCAAGAATATTATGCACCATTTTACGTAGAACTTCCCTTTTCAAGGTGCCAAAACACCCCGTCGTTTTTTTTCTTGTCACTAAAAACAGTTTCGTCATGAGTGGCTAAGAGCTGGACTTTAGTTTTCCGAGGCTACTGAAAACAATTTCCGCAAGTGTATTGAAATTGTCAATAAATCAATCTTGACTCAGCTATACGGCAATTTTTAATAGTAGAAATAATAACTGAGGCCGCGGATCGACCTTGGGAGCATTTGGCATAGTCATGAAACTCAACCCCTTTATATTTGTGCATTATGCGTTGTTTTGGCACAGGGGTTGAATTGCATTGCTGAACTCAATGCTTCAAATTTTAATACTCGGCCACAACTACTGAGGCTGCTACTTAGGGATACGCAATAATGGCGAAACCGGTTTAGAAGATGAGTTTCATTTGCTATTATTTGTTTTCATTGGTTTATACTGTGATTATATATATATATATATATATATATATATATATATATATATATATATATGTATATATATATATATATATATATATATATATATATACTGCTATTGCGCAACGCCATCGAAACATTGCACTTATGTTCTCCAGACGTAGCATTCAGAGTAATTACTAAATGCAAAAACAAAAGGGAGCCAGCCACACACGAAACCTTATCGATTTATGTAAGCAGAAGAAGCACGTACAAGTATTGAGCTTGAACTGGATGTGACGCACGCAATTTGATTGGTTACCGTTTTTCACACTCTCTCTATGTTCACATATTTCTATCTTGTTTGTTTTCCAATTTATATATAAGGATATGTTCATTAGTAGATATTTGAGAAGACAATGGGAAAGAAACGTTTCGTATATCTGATAAAATTTCTTTTTGTTCTTGCACACAGGAAGGTACAATGAATATATATATATATATATATATATATATATATATATATATATATATATATATATAAGAACAAAACAATGTACTCCATGGAATAACATTTATTAATAAATCTTATTTCTACCAGTATCTACAGCCATTGTTCTGGATTCGTTAGTATATATCTGTTCATCCAATCCCACTGCAAGTATTTTACTGCAAATCAATCTCTTTTTTTTTCACAGCTAGCCTTTGTATATATATATATATATATATATATATATATATATATATGTGTGTGTGTGTGTGTGTTTACACTTATTTAATATTTTTCAGCAACTAAATTAGACAGTTGATTGAGCCGGCTTCATGTACTGAGCAGGAGACTTTAAGAATGACAATACCCCCTGCTGAATAAAGAGGGAAGCACACCCAGTTCAGCTAGAGTGTCATAATTTGACTCAGCATTAACAAAAGTTATACTATTATACGCATATGTTCCCTGCTTGCTAGCAACTCATCCATAATAGCTATCACTACACCACAACCCGACTATATATTTTGTCAGCAATGGGCTCGAAACGATTGTGTACATTATAGTACACCCTTTGTTTATCATGGGCCATAGTTCTATTTAAGACAAGTTGCTACTAGGTAAGCAATCCATTATAAATAGCTGCATGTATATTAGCTCTCGGAAACAATGAAAATGTAATGCTTTTTTTGTTACATATTTTGTTCTTTTGCGCTTTACAGTCCTGTTCTAGTATATTCTGTTGAATTGTTCACTGGCAGTGTTTCGCGAACCGACAGAGAAACTGAGCCTGCCGTCATCAGTGAACTTCGCCTGGGTCGAAGTCTCGAGTTTCTCTACAATGATGAAAGTAATCACATGCAGCACTATGCGAATGTGGTTGAAAACAGCGATACACCTTTTGCTAGTGGATCTAATGAAAAACTTACGCAGTCATCTGACGGAGGCGAATCTGGCCGTTTAACAGGTCGACGACTTAGCGGTATTGAGACAGATGCAGAAGAAAAAAACGACACTGACCAGTAATACAGCGTTTTCTAATATTTATACTCACTCGCATGTGTGTCATCAAGAAATAGTTAAATGAACATTGGTTGCGCGGGCGATGACAGCAATTGCTTTAATCAAGGCTGCGATCTTGATATAAACACCTCATCCATTATGCACGTACATTTGACATTATAAACTAAGTATTGTGTATTGTAGAGAAGGCAATTCATCCAGTAGACCGGTTTCGTCCTTATTGTGAACTCGTCACGAATGTCCAAAATTTACCGTGGACTGGGCTTGAAACTGGACACATATGCTTCAGAATCTGTTGCTCTAACTACTGAGCCATTCTGTCGCACTCGACACACAATTTTCTGTTAAATACTAATTAATGATGTTTAGTTAGCCATTTCTTTAGGTGGTGCATATATGGCATCCCTCTAGACCTTAAGTTCGAACTAACTGTCTGCGTCGAATTCTGGACAGTGCGTAGTGAGTTCTCAATAAGGAAGAAACCGGTCTTCCGGATGAACTTCCATTTTCTACACTATACAATATTTAGTTTATACCAACAGATGTATGTGCATAATGGGTCAGGTGTTTATATCATTACATAATAATTGTTTTTCCAATAAATACTGACAAGGCATTCCGAAGATACTTAGGTAGTAAAATGGTTAAAAGAAACGCTCACGACACACTGTCAAATAAACTGATTAAAGCAGCTTCATAGGTGCATTGCTAGCACGGCAATTCGGGAAACTGTCGATATGCTGTATTACAGTGGAAGCAAGATCGATGAAGGATGTATTTTGTTAAAACTCAGATTGCAAATTGGACATGAATGGCATATGGGAGTGGAACTAAATTTCCCGTGGCTAAAATATATATACCGTGTTACAACAAATAGTATTTGGGATTAGATTATGCATATCGATTGACCTCTCGAAGTGGCGTGCTTCAGCACGTGGGCGTTCCTCAGATATATTAAAATGAATATATATATATATATATATATATATATATATATATATATATATATATATATATATATATATATATATATATATATATGCTATTATACACAGCAATGCAAAACTGAGTTGTTACTATTCTTTCACTGCCATATTACCATAAATAAATAAATATTTGAAAAGTTATAATAACGACAAAGGAATAATTTAGGCATACTAATCAATAAATAAGAGAGATTTATGAGGGGTGGATCTCGTTAATATAAGTATTTCTAACCAGATAACACACTGAGGTGAGGTAAATTCGACTTCTACACAGCAACACTGTAGCTAAATCAGCTTTAAGGCATGGTAGCATCGGCAACTCAGAAAGTGTTGTAGAGTGAGAGAAAGATATGGATAGTGTGAAGGAATTAAAGGATAACTGCAGTATTTTCCATTTGTGTATGGAGTCGAATAAGTAAAATATTGCATTGTACAGGAAATACAATTCGTTTACTAGATTGGCAAAACTAATATCAACTTATGATTGCCCAATAAGAGAAAACCCGGTTTAGTGCTCGGGTATCATTTGCCGTCTCATGTTATATTTACTTTATACATACAACGTATACACACACACATATATATATATATATATATATATATATATATATATATATATATTCATTAGAATGTCCTTTGCCTTCGAATAGTACATAGTATATTTTATCAGGAAGATGAAATACAATAAGCAACGGAGACACTGGCCAGTTTATTTCAAGAATACTAAACAACACTTCATTATTTCACGCGATTCTGTTAATAAGAAATATCATGAACTCCAACATATAAAATGTCGAAACTTCTATGTCATAGTATAAGGTAATGCACATACTTCCTAAATCAAACCTAGTTTAATTCGTATCGTCTAGGTGAGGTTGTCCATAAATGTGAACTGGATGAAAGTGAGAGATTGGCAAGCTTGGATGTGGCAGCCATATATAATAATATGCCAGTAATTAAAACACTAGAATGTTTTCTACGTTTTCGGGTGGATTACTGGATAATGATAAAATGAAGTGAATTACCAATTAGATATATTGTGGAAATGATGAATATATGTATGGATTCTATCTATTTTAGATTTTGAAAAGAATTTTGTATACAAATTAGAGGATTTCAACTTAATTATAAATAATTAGAAATTAGAAAGATATGTTTTATGAAGGATACTTATTCGAGAATCTATCTTAATTTCAAGTCAAGTCAATCGTGACGTATGGAAAACGGTAGCTTAAAATCATTAACAATACGAAGCCCTAGATTAACAAATGAAGCATTGGAAGTTGGAATTAGGCGTGATATATTCAGGGCTAAGTTTTATCCCCATAATTTAATAGAAGCAACAATGATGGATGTCTTAAGAAAATTCGATCCTACCTTTAGGTACTTTAAAGCTGATAGAGGAAAGGAAGATCGTAGGATCATGGCACTACCAGCCTCTAAGCTAAGCAGGAAAGTAAAATCAGTAGCTTCAAAATACAGTATAGAAACAATTTTTAGATAGTCCGTTACCCTGGGTACTAGACTTGTGGACCAAAAAAATGAAATCTTAGAAAACTCAGTAGTGTATGAAATCTCACGCAATGATTATAGTCTCATGTACATTGTTGAGGCCATACGATCAATCAAGGTAAGAAAAGGAGAAAATAGAAAGGCATGTAAGTATGGATATGTTTGCTCAATCTGATTTTTTCTGTCCTGCAGTGGAGACCGAGCATATTAGTAATTAGGATGATTGAAGACGCACATCGATATGAAGTCACAACGGGATGACGAGCTTGACTTGATAATCTATCGAAATTAAATCTCTATATCATATTATGAATGAAACAGCTATTGAAAAATCGTTAGGTTCGATTTAGAATGCATCATTAGCTGATAGTAGGAAAGGATGATTGAATGAGTCAGAATCTGAAGCTAGCTCCAGTAGAAGTATAAGAACATCGGATTAAGACAGGCTTATTAGTGGGCTTATTATCTAATTAATGGTTAATTAATTATTGAATATATAGTCTTTTTAGACTTCACCCTTTAATTGTTCGTTTATTTCTAAAAATCTTATTGAGTTGAACGATTATTAGAGGGCTTCTATCTTCTTTCCTTATATTGCTTATTATTTCGTTAAATAATTTTCAAAATTTTCTTGTCTAACCATAACTTATTTTATTTTATATCTTGATTAAGCTTCTTATTTTACTGAATATACATTTTTTTGTGTCTTGCCCCCACCTCATCTATTGAGACCACTCAAGTAAAACAAAATTTCAAACGTTAAGAATAAAATAATTAGTCGGACGCATGCGAAGGGTAAATTAATATCTATTGGCTGCGGTTTCATCAAAAGGATGCACACCTGTGTTAACTTTATTTAATTGAATCTATTTTAGTTATGTATACACACACATGTACATGCCTGACGTGTTCCTATTTAATGATATGATGACACATTTTTTATACCAGCCAATTCTACGTACCTCTTGAGTGGTTTGCATCAAATTTCGCACGTACATGGCTCGTCTAATTTCTAATTTTATTACATACCACGACATGAGGTTATAAAAAGTGTATCTGATATTTCAAGCTCTCCACCCTACGATATGAGGGCGACCTCAATTACGTCATTTCACACGATGAGTATAAAACAAATAGTCTAACGCATGTAAATGGTAAATTCATATTCAGCCACTCTAGTTTCACTTAGTTAGATGAGAGTAGAAGTTGTGGACATACACACGTAACACGTCAGTGCGAGGTCAGTCAGAAGTGTAATTGACATGGCTAGAGATAATAATGCACTTGCTACATCAGTTTGTTTTTTATAACTTGTGATGTTTTGTGAAATGAAGATGGCATCCGCCAAAGGCTGCCGAAATATATTCAAGGTAAAAAACAACTGGGAGTCATCCTGTGTCTGTCACGGCACAGATTAATTATTAATAATAATAATAAAATTATAAGAGTCCAAATGAGACAACTACTGACGATGCCATTTGAAAGCATCTTCATGCATTACTTTGGATAGCCCCTCTTAGGTAGAACGCCATTGAAGCTCATATAGTGTGCTAAATTCCTGGATGGTATATTTGTCATTTGGAATCATCCAGAGGACGAAATGAAGAATTTTGAAAACTAAACTAACCTATTGAGCCACCTCTAATTCACATCGAGTCAATTGCCGTTCCTGGGCGTCAAATTGAGAAGAGTACAAAATCAGAAAGAGGTATTTGTAGCAATGGTACTCACTCTGGTATCCTTTTTAGTTTTAATTCAGATCATGTGTATGGGTTGAAAATTGGTATCATAACATCAATGGCAGTTAGGAGCCTCAGGCTAATATATGTAAAACAAAGTGAATACGTTTGTTAGACTACGAGAATTATTCAATGCTAATAGTTACTCTTTCAAGTTAATAGAAACAAGGATGAGGAATATTATAAGTAATTTGACATACGTTAAACCTGCGCGAACAAGGAGGATCATAAGGTCTTTATAACACCGAACTCTAAACTAAGCAGTAGAGTAAAATCACTGGCATCAAAACATAATATACGAAAGGTTATAAAGCAATCCCTTACACTGGCCACAAAACTTCATGACCAGTAAGAGAAAATTGTAGGGTTGTATATATCAGGAGTGTATCAATCTCCATGTAAGGACTGTAATCTTATGTACGTGGAGGAAACCATGCGCCCAATTAAGGTAAGGAAGGGAACATAAAACTGCATGCCAATATAGACGAGTTAATAGATCGGACCTTGCGTGGCATACCGTGGAAACGAGACGTACAATAACATGGGATGATTTTCGATGCGTGGCGTTATGTGACTAAAATAGATCAACGCTGTTGATTAGAGAATCTATTGAAATTATATCGCGAAATAACGTAATGAATGAACTCACTAGGCTCGATTTGTAAAAATGTGACACGAATGGGGGGAATAGAAAATGGCACGATTCAGAACTGGAAACTAGCTCTAGTAACAGATTAAAATTGCTGGATTTGGATTAACTATTTGTGAGCATAAAATAAAACTTTATAGAATAAAATAACATTGAAATAGTGAAAAATAAGATTTAATAATCACCTTTTTGATCAACTAACCTTCATAGTTCAACCTTTGATTCTTGCTATCTTACTGTATCTATTAACCAACATCAATTATTGTCCTTCTGTGCTAAAACGTCAGTTATTATTATGTTATTAAGGAATAAGTGTAAAGAAAGCATTTAAACGAATCATTTTAACTTGTTTTATAATAATGATATGGTTCATTATGCAAAGTATTTCTCATTATTTTAGTTTATTGGCGGTAAAATAATATGTTATTAGTTCACGTGATCTAGTTAACAACACATTTCTTGAACTAATTTTCTGGAACAAATATGCAGTTTATGTCTCATAAGCTGTCCTAACTAATTTAGTAATATCTAAGTATTAATTTTTATTGGTTATCAGGTATCTACTTGCGGGTTGAGCTGATGTGGTCTGTGCACCCCGAACAGTATACATGTGAAAAATTCGGAACTGTTGGTCATTTCATGAATAAAAATGCTTGTTTTGTTAAATTTTTGTTAGAATTGATTTCTTTATTGACAAGTCCTGCTGTATGTTGTACACTTCGTTCATATAATGGATTATCATATTTATCTGTCAATTTTTCTATGGTTTTCAGCTGTCTGTCTAACGTACCGGTCTTACCAGTTGCTAGTAATATTGATAAAGCTTTACTTACACCCTAGCTCGCATGCATTTATTTGCTTATTTACCTATTCATAATCTTTGATTCTTGATACTTTTCCATTAACCTTAAATCAGTTTTTATTTGAATATGCTTTAAATTTAGGGCATTGATTGTTCATTTAGTTAATCGTGTGTTAATAAGGTATGTAGCATTTATATTTATTTTGCACTTTTCTATAAAAGTTATCTTTTAAGGGTGTTGATGCTGCTGATGAATTTGCTTCGCCACAATTTGCGTCGGTCATTTCCTTTTTCTTCGCCAGTCTTTTGTTTACGTCAGCACACCTGCCGATTTTAATATCCAATTGTATAATTGCCATTGAAGTTGCTGCGTTTTATACTCCTTTGCTGATTTTGAACTTGAAATTTTAGGTATTGTTGATTATTAAGCGTTATTTGCTTTTAGGATTAAGGGTCGGGATGATGTTTGGCCTATTAGATAGGAAATCGTCGCTTTGAGGCTTTCCTGTGCTTACGCGTAGCATTTCTTATATTATTGCGCAACTTCGTTAACCGGTATGCATCTTTTTGTTTTGGCCTTACACAAAAACTCGTCTCCGCAATCGCCTGATTCCATGGTTTGACCGGCTAATATGGATTTGAGTACCTGAGTGATTTCATGCAAAATTAACTTCTACGATACGTGCTGATTATCTCCTGTGACCAGCTGCTTCCAAGTGCAACGTATATCCTGTCTGAATGATTCATTTTGAAGCACTTGAACTTGTACGGCATGCTTAAACATCCCACGAAATATCGGAGCGGAATTTAAATTGGATTCTGGCGACCAAAATCTGTGAATTAAACCCATTTCTTGAACGAGTACAGCATCCACGGTACGCTGTCGAATCTCGGACATCATCTGCTTACCAGAATGTGGTTGTTCTGTGTAGAATAATACTTCGCCGTTGCATTTTCACTGGTTACATCGATACACCTTTTGGTCAGACTAGAGAGCCTGTTATCGTTGTTAAACCTATTTTCAGCCTAGCCTCGTCTTTATACAGCTTGCTTTCCCACACAGTCTCGATATATTTTGTTATTTAACTCACCGTTGTTCACTAATATGTTGGAACGCTGCTCAATGCCAGAAACCATATCTGATTGCTTTTTAAGATATTCACACTTTTCTTTAGTAGAAGGGTTAAGATGTAGCGCGCACACGTTTATGACTCCCAGAACAGGTTTCCTATGTTAAAGCTGAAAGAGAGGCCATTTGATAGTCGCCTATTAGTTGTTGATAAACTATTTGAGCTACGCTACTCAAATAGCGATAGTCAAATGTCGGTAAGCATTTTTAATCTTCGACTCTAATGGCCTATGTTTCACTAGCGTAAAAGAGAACTGCATGTAAAGATGCACTGTAGGCTATACCTTTAAGGCGAAGTGAGATATTATTTAATTCTAGGTTGCGAATATTATCAACTACGTAAATTAATAGTTGACATATTTAAAAAAAATACCAAAAAATTAATGTTATCCTTTAATCTACATCTTTCATTTCTTGGTTATCTAATTACTTTCATTTTTTGTGCACTGCCAAGTTTTGTCTAAATGACGAAGAGCTTTTTTTATTTACTACTATAGCGATCCTGTCACAATCAATTGGCCGGCACTTCTATGCAAGCTTGAATTGCATGCTCATTTTAAAGGAAAATCTAAGCTAATTCCAGAAAGAAAAAAATGTGAGTTTAGATTTCTGAAATTTGTTATCCGTCTTCGACGAAATCCAGATGCCAATCATAGTTTTTGTCAAGAGAATTTTTATATTGCACACTACCAATACTTTATAGTTATTAATTGTAGAATTTTCTGATAAGACCTATGTTGATCTGAGGATACCCTCAGTAATGTAAACACAAATACATACATTCACTCATTCATCCATCAGGCGTGCATCCTAACATGCATGCATAAAAATTATTTAAATTAATATTTTATTACGAGCTTTAATATTATTCTTAGTATCATTCCAATCTGAAAACATGAAAATAAATTTTATCTGACACAAGAACCGTTTCCATCTCATTTTCTCCTCATATAATGTGGACTCTGCTTCTCGCACAATTAGGTGGTAAAATTCACTATAAAAATGTATGCTCAAACAGTAATGTACCGTCCTATTATTCCACATTCTTCTACCAAATATATAGTGGTTAAAGGGCGTAATACCGGCTCCTACTGATGAGTCGCCAGTAAGCACGAAACGAATGTGCATGAGATTATACTTTCCGTTCATGCTGCCTTTGCTTTATCCTTCTGGTCACAACTGAACTAATTTGTTACTAGGTTCGCAAAACCTAATACATACTTGCATATATATTAGTTCTTCGCAACAAACAGTATTTAACAGTAATGGAGTTAACCTCATATGAAGTCTTCGACAATGCGAATTCCATAGCCAATTTACTATATATATATATATATATATATATATGGTATTATATCGAGCCTGTAAAGAATTACAACACTATAGCTGATAAGTCGGTACATAGTATCAACGCAATGGATTTCACTGTATGCTTTATTTAATCAAAACTGAGATTTACAACTATATCTGAACACCTGTTACTCCAGTAAATCCATACACTCTAGCCTAGATCGATATAATTTATTACATTTCGCGGCAATCATACAGTTAAATGTATAATAGTTGTATATTGTTTGTTGCGGAGAGCTAATATGAAATTTTGTATAAGGTGTTGCGTAACTTGCAACAAATTAGTTCATATAGGACCAGTCGAATAAATCACAGTCAGCATGAACTAAATGTATAATCTCATATACACATGTGTTTCGCGCTTACTGAAATAAAATGCCTGTGTCAAAATAAATGATGTATGTACGTTTGCAATCGCGTGACACGTTTAAACCTCACACGGATGTTTTCCAGATATGGTTTTTAAGCTTATCAACGAATTTTATAACAGTAATCTGTTAGCAGTTTATGAAGCCTTAAGTTTGCATGCAGAAACAGCATGTTATGCGTGATTTGGAGATAATGCACACAAATTATAGCTCATTCCTCTTTTTCACACGCTCTCTCCATTTTAATTTTCTTATATATATATATATATATATATATATATATATATATATATATATATATATATATATATATATATTCATTTTAAGATATTTGCAGAGAAAATGAGAAAGATTTGACTTTTATATATCATAAATATTATTTTCTAGATCGAATATGAAAATGGTACCGTAATTTATAAATATGACATTCAAACATTCATCCATACAAATATACTTGCGCACACACAAGCATGCATGCATAAATAAAAATCTGCATACATACATAAAGATTTAAACGATAATTTTATGTGCGGGCGATGGTAGTCATTACTTAAATCGAGATTGGATCTGGATATAGGCAAAAATTAAATTATATATGTATACATTTGACATTATAGACCAGCATTGTATAATGTGGTTTCGGCATTTCATCCAGTAGATCGGCATTGTCGTTATTGGGATCTTTTCAGGTACAGTCCAGAATTTGCCCCGAATAGGGCTCCAATCTGAGCACGTCTGCTTCGGTTCCGTCGCTCTAACTACTGAGCCACTCTGTATTACGTTACACAATATTCAGTTGTTCAATGGCAGATTTTTTGTTAGCTTTTCCTTCAAGAGGCGCATATGAAGCTTCGCTCTGGACACAAAATTATATCAGGCTAGCCCAAATATATCGTTATAGAATATATCCCACGCTACCTGGGGAAGTGGTACTGAATTGAATATTTATATATTTAAATTACCACTGATTGTGCGGGTGATGATAACAATTCTTTAAATCAAGTTTGCGAGCTTGAAGTAAATACAAATCCAATTGTATTTAACCAGTCGTTGAACGATTTTTTCATAGCAAAACTACCGCCAGTGGCACGCACTGACGCCCTTCGACCTTCCATGATCGTCAACAGAGTACGACGGTAAACTGACAAGCGAGCATCAGGCCGTAATCGATATATATATATATATATATATATATATATATATATATATGTGTGTGTGTGAAAGCAAAATTAGACATGCAGCTCTCACTTCTAGTAGTCTCGCATACATTGTACTTAAATAGAAATGTCTTCTACACAATTTATATGCAGTCTAGAACATTAATGTTTTGCAGCTGATCATGAAAGGTCGAAACGCGTCAGTGCTTGTGAATGACGGTAGTTTTGATATGTTGTTCGCTGATTGGTTAATTTTTGTTTAATTCAAGCTCGCAAACGTGTTTTATAGAATTGTTAACATCACCCGCGCAATTGTAAACGCCCCGGCTTCAAGTAAATGCCGTACGACGTTTAGCAAAACTCTGGTTATGGGTGCTCTGAATAGAGATTAGTTACTGATATGGGGGCCCTTAAGAGGGCCTTGGCGGCGTTCGCGTAAGTTATATATATGTAAGTTGATGTTCTGTTCCTTGGGTGGACTCTGGTTGTGGTTCCTGCTGTTGTTATCATGTGTGGACAACTTGGTTGAAGTTCTGCATTAATTGGCTCGTCTTGCTGGCTGAAGTGCAACACGGTGAGTCACGAATGTTGCCAATTGTTGGTGAAACAAATCAATATCCAGCGTAGGTATTGACAGCCGACAGCACGCACATGTGTAACACGAGGCAGAACGCGAGATACGACCAACTGACTTGCAATGGTAAATTACCGCGCTTAAATAGCATGCAATATGTGTGACTTGCGTACTATTGGTTAAACGTGGTCAAACGGCTCTAATTTGCTTTTTCTCATTGTGCAACGTAAATAGATTTGAGATTTCATTTACGCAATATGTCGGCGATTGATTTGTGAAAACGTTACAACACTTTTGTAACGACACAAATCAATCGCCGACATATTGCGTAAATTAAATTCAAATTTATTTACGTTGCACCAATGAGAAAAAGCAAATTGCCGTTTAACCACGTTTAACCACGTTTAACCAATGGTATGCAAGTACACACATTGCATGCTATTTAAGCACGGTAATTTACCATGTAGTCAAAGTTGATTGTAGCGATGCTTGAGGCCATTAGAAAGCATCAATCCATGCCAAATTTACAATGAGGGAATCCATTCCATCGAACTGAGCAGATACAATATGCGCAGTAGATATGCCAAATCTATTCCATAATACTGAGGGAATTACGGAAACG
>JAQBSW010004783.1:0-64897 GCA_029291075.1 Eudiplozoon nipponicum
CAACACCTAATACATACTTGCATATTTATTAGCTCTTCGCAACAAACAGTATTTAACTGTAATTAGGGAATAAATATTTTAAGTATTTATGTGTCCATGGTAGGCTGTTAAATTTTTATAATATCGTACTCAATTATAGACTATGTGGATTTTAACAAATAAAGTTTCTAAAATCTTCTGTACATACAAACTATAAAATCCACTTTTCCCGTGTTCCGATATTTGACGATGGTGTATTACGAAAAAAATAGGATCATTCTTTCGAATTTGACAAACAAGTTTAGAAATCAATAGCGATAGAGACAATTAGATGTTTTGTTATTTAAATGAAACTCAATAAATTATCTGTCAAAAATTTCTATAAATTCCTCGAATAATTGTAATACACCTGATGATACCAACTATCAAAAATTTTTGTCATTATTAAATTATTCCGTAATTAATGTCAGTAATATGTGCATTGGCAGGTAACGAATAAGAATGTATCAACTTTTAAATTGGAATATAATTGCAATATATGATAACCGTATCGTCATTCAGCTAAATTTAACACTTAGCGCTATCTTCATTTTCCCATGTGTTATATACAAATTTTCAATTACATTAAAAGTAGTACGAAATAAATTGTTAGAACTTTTAGATTTGCAATAAAATTTTATCCATGTAGATTATTTGATCTATAGAAAATGGTGTAGATAAAATCGAATAAATTTTCAGAGCCTTTCGGCATATCTTTATAAGTCATATTTATTAAACGTCTAAACACGTAGACAGGAGTATATTTTAAGTATAAAATACTGAAATTAGATTACAATTAATACACAAAAATTATACTGCTTGATTTCGTCAAAAATAATTCCGATGAGCAAGACAAGAATCCTGCTCTTTTTAATGAATTTATTTAATCACAAGCAACAGTTGAAGCTCAAAATTTTGCAAACAATATTAGTGAAAATAGTATAACTGGTGTGCAATGTAACTTACATAATGCCCCATGCAGACCTTTTCTGTTTAGATCAAGTTTCCAAAATTTTTAAGCATTAAAAGAATTTTTAAAAGAAACGTTTTAGGAGATTATTTTTCTGCGATGTTTTTATGTCCTCTAGCAACATGTTCACTTCAAATTTTCCAGGGCATTATTACAGGTACATTTGCTCACAGTAAATTCATAACAACCTAAGATTCGTCAAGTGGCACAATAAGTGCTTAATTACGTTGCAATGGCATCGTTTTAACTTACTGGTAGATCACATTACAACATGGGATTTTTTTCACTAAAACAACGTGCGTAATGTTGACATGGGCATGCAAATAGTCATACAAATGAACCAATAATTAAAATTAACGGGAATATTGGCTGAAACCTGCATATCTGCGACGCATTATAACTTCTGTTGTTCAACAAACCGAGCCGTTAGTGGTTGTTACCAATCTACTTTTGGGGGTCGCGTTTGTGGTTAATAAAGTGCTGCAATTTCGGTAGTAACATGCCCTATAAATGCACGTTTAAGCAGCGCCAACGCCCAGTAAATCAAACCACATGACTTGGCAAATCTTAGAGTATGGATTGATAATTGATATGGCCGAGGTTACCCTACTTGGCCCGATTACGAATTTAACCGAATGTAACTTTGTTGGTAGTAACGATTGCCTAGTTGTTTTAATCAGGTGCAAAGCTCTGTTAGAATCAACTTATCCACGAGTACGTCAAATTATCAATATTTTTGCAGAAATGATTAACGTTAAACTATCAGCTCTTATCCGTACAACTAAATTGACTACGAAACACCACATAGGAACTATTAGTCGAGGCTTCGTTTTTAAACCGGAACAATTTACTGACAGCCAAATTAACTTTTAATGAGATTCTGAGGGACGGTATTATTCGTCCTAGTTCTAGTCAATGGGCACCATCGATACTCATGCAAGCCAAGCAAAAATTTGGTGATTGCAGATTATGGGGTGATTATCACAACCCTAATAGAGATACAATTCCTCATCGATATCAGATAACTGATACGAAGGATATCATTGACGAAGCTGTTTAATGCGAATGGTTTCCAGAGCTTGAACTTAAATCAGCATATCACGAAATAGTGCCAGATGAAGAGATTTCGGCAAAAAACAGCTGCTATTACATCTAAATTATTTAAATAACTTCGAATGACCGTTGGTTAGCTAAATGCAGTACTAAATATATTTTAAAGATGTATGAGTGCGGTATTAAAGCAATTTCCACGCACCTATTCTTACGCTAATGATATAATTATAGCCTCTGTTATTTAAAAGTACATTTACCCGAAATTAATGAGACTCTGCATTGTACTTTAAACATTTGTGTTAAACGTGTAAATGTGCGTATGGAGCACGGTACTCGGTCAAATATGCCGTTACAATTACCCTGTAGGATAAATCTGTATCCATTAAAATTTTCCCGTCAACGCCAACTACTGAACAGCCGGGTCGTTTTCTTTGCATGTGTAACTACCTCACGTACTTTAATCTCGCGATTGAGCGACCATGGGCACAGCTGACGAGAAATATCCAAGGGCTAAAATCGCTCAGATCCAACTCACGTCCGCATTAGAACGCAACAGATGAGCTAATGCTTGAAAGAATACCACACCAAATGCTATGCAGCCAAATATCCCAATGGAAATGTCCACCGACGCATTCAAATTAGCCCTGGGTGATACACTAGACCAAGACATCGGGGGGTAAAAATTATTTACACATTATTTGAAGGATATTTTCAGTGTCAAATTTTGACTTATTAGTGACTAAAAGTAACGCATTTAAAATCTTACTTATACGAAGCTTCAAAAATTCACACATGTCAAGTATATAATACAACATCAAAAAAATTTCATTCATTTGGAAAACCATGTATTTCCAACATGTAATTTAATTTTCCTCATAGATAAGCTGATGGAAAATTTTTTGTCATATGCTTATCAAAAATATTCAAAAAAAAGTCTATTTTCGTCTTTTCAATGTGGAGGTACACCTTCCTACTGAATAATTAATGACTTATTACTAGATAACCCAATGGACTTTATTTTAAATATAAAAATTATATATATATATATATATATATATATATATATATATATATATTCATTTATTTTACATGTACAAACCATATATATTTATGCAAATATTAATAAAAACACAAGTGACAAACTGAGTTTACTCAACATCAAGTACAAACGGTTTACTGTAAAAATAAATTATTAGCCAAATATATTTTTTTTCAATGCGAGTCTTAATAAAATTCACAGTACCCTTTCTGTAAGCGAAAATAAAAATGCCTTTTAAGGGATACAATAACCGTTAATTTCTAATATTCATTTTATATATATATATATATATATATATATATATATATATATATATACGTCCATATATATATATATATATATATATATATATATATATATATATGAAAATAATATTAGAAATTAACGGTTATTTAAGTCATTTTTATTTTTGGGAACCAGATGTATTATATATATATATATATATATATATATATATATAAAATCTGGTACCCAAAAATAAAAATGACTTTTAACGGTTACAAGAACTGTTACTTTCTAATATTCTTTTCATATATATATATATATATATATATATATAATGTGATTGGTTCTTAAATAAGGATGGCAAATTTGCTTTACATAATTTTATTCATTTACTGTTTAAAGTTTAATTGCCTTGGGCACAAATCCACGTTAAAATTTATTGCTTCTACAAATGGTATTTCATGAAACTTTCGTTGAAAACACCAAAACCTTTATTTTACATAAATCAATCTTGCTGAAATTGTGCAGTCACATTTCTTTTCAAGTGCAATTTATGTGAGATTACTATGGATGAGAGGGTCCCATTTAAGTTTGCCTTCCTTACATGTGCATTATCGTTTTATCCTCATTATTCAGTGATTCGTCGAGCTTTCAAAATTATCATAGAATTTCGAAACGTGTCAGTACGCTTGACTATATCATTTGTATTATGTTTTGCGACTGGTAAGGTAAAATAAGATTAGAACATTTATCCAGCTGACAAACTATAGTTAAAGAAGTGTTGTCACCACCCACGCATTTGCTAATTGCATAAGTTATGCACATGTAGCGAAATCAGCGACAAGGTCTTGATAATGACAGCAGGCTAATTTTGCAGTTAACCTTCACAATCAGGTACAAAGTATACGAAACTTCTAGAATTGAGTGTAGCATATCGTATTTTGCCTTTATTTTCTAAATGTATTATGATTTGGTTTTCGCTGGTCAGTTGCCGATGTGCTCTGATGATGGCAACATAACCTCGTAAATGACAGTGTATCGTTACATAATGCGACATGTTTGATACAGTTGGATTGAAATTTTCACTTTTCGCTCAATCAATGATCGTTTAATTGTATATCTTATGTGAGTGTCGCAAACGCAGCAATAGATTAACATTTGTGGTTGCTTAGTATTTGCAATGCAGACATTTCCAGCCAAGTACAATTTTCCGGAGACTTCTATGGGTGAGAGCTGCAAATCCGATTCTGCTTTCTTTAAATATCCATTGTAGTTTAATTCTCGTTAGACAAATTTTGATCGTGCTCCGTCGATGACCATAAAGAGCCCACACATCTCAATATGTACGACATACGGTAGGTTTTTTATAATATGTAAATTAATTAAATAATTATTAGCAACCAAGGCGCCATCTACGACTGTTCATCTGAATAAATTACAAATAAGCCGTTAACTACTAGTCTGTTATATTCGTATCCGCTAAGAAATTGAGAAGCCAACATTCACAGTCAAGTGAAAAACGAAAGCACAACATATGCGCAAGGCCGTTGGACGCACGTTAGTCAGAATTCCGTCGTGTGTCAATTCTTGCAGCCGACAGGTTTTTTATGTGTTACATGAATGTAACTCATTAGGGAGCCCACGGTTATCTCAAGAACGCAAATATAATGTAGAGAATAAATTAAATTGTTGACAAAAATTAGATTTATATGTCAGTCTGTAACGATTAAATATTCCAAACTCTTTATTACTAGATTATTTATATTTATAGAATTTCGGTTTATTGCCCACTGCCAATTTTTTTATAAATCTAATTACAAATATCTAACTGAATACTGTGAATAAATAATTATATGTTACGCTAGCTAAAATCTCTAATACTTTATGCACTTATGCTAAATTGGCTTACAATTTTTACAATAATATGAATTATAAATTTAATGCTTTAAACAAATTTTTGCTATAACAAATCTGAGTATGAAGCATATTTTTATAATAATTATTTTTTCTGACATTATTTTTATTTTAATTAGTAGTTCTAGCAGTAGTTATAGTAGAGGAAGAAGTAAAAATGTAAAGTTATAAGTAGAATGATTATTATATAATTTTTTAATAGTATTAAAAGTAATGCTCATATTATTTTTAGTAATATTATTATTAGTATTTTAGCAGCAGCATTATTTCAAGCATAAGTATGGACATAAGAAGTAATTGAAAAAAAAATTTTAGTATAAGAATATTTAGTAGATGCAGTAGGAGTGATAGCATCTTTTGTTAGTAGTATTAGAGGTAGTAGTAGTATTAGTAGTTGTTGTTGTATAACTAATAGTAGAATTGCTACTTGTAACAGCAGAAGTACTAGCAGTAATAGTATATAGTAGCAGTAGTAGGCGTAGTAGTAACAGACGTAGTAGTTTAAGAACTTTTATTAGTAGCAATTGTAGTAGCAGTAGTATTTGGAGCAGTAGTATTAGTAGTTATAGAATTAGTTTTCGTATTACTAGAATTATTATTTGTAGCAGTAGCAGCAGAAGTAGTATTAGTAGTAGTAGTAGCAGTATCAGCAGCAGTAGCATTATTAGCAAATATAATTAGTTGTAGTAGTAGCAGCTGTAGATGTAGTAATATTAGTAGTATTACTATTTATATTTGTAGTAATAGTAGCATTGGAAGTAATCGTAATATTAGTAGTAGCAATACTAGTATTAGTAGTAGCAGCAATGGTTATATTAGTAGTTGACGTATTAATAGTATAAGAAGTAGTAGAAGTAGTAGCTACAATAGTAGTATTATTAGCAGCAATAGAAGTAGCAATAGCAACTTTAGTATTATTATTATTATTATTATTATTATTATTATTATTATTATTATTATTATTATTATTATTATCATTATTATTATTATTATTATATATTAGTATTATTAGTATTATTAGTAGTAGTAGTAGTAGTAGTAGTAGTAGTAGTAGTAGTAGTAGTAGTAGTAGTAGTAGTAGTAGTAGTAGTAGTAGTAGTAGTAGTAGTAGCAGTAGCAGTAGCAGTAGTAGTAGTAGTGGTGTTAGTAGTAATAGTAGTCGCAGTATTTATACTATTAGTTATTGCTGATATAGCAGGAGTATTAGTAGTAGTAGTATTAGTAGAAACAGCATCCACGTTACTAGTAGAGGTAGTAATTATAGTAGGAGCAGTTTGTGAAGGAGGATATGGAAGAAGCGGGGCGGGGTAGGAGGAGGAGGAATAATATTATTAGTGACATTATTTTTGTGAACAATTTAAATACTTTTATAATTATTAAATGTAGTGTCAGTAATTATTGTATTCATTCTCGTAGAGGTAAATGTAGGTAGATTATTATTGGTACTTATAATAGCATTCTTACCAGTAAGGCCAAATGTGGAAGAAATTATGCTAGAAATAATGATAATAATAATGTTAATAATATTTTTAAATTAATATTAATGCTTCTGAACATACTACTAAAGTAGCATCGCTATTTATTTTATAAATTAATTCGTTATTATTAAAAATGTAAGTGCTGTTAATATTGCAGACCTGGACCTATATGTCAAGAAAATTCGTGGCTATCTGTGCATTCATCACTAATGCAGTATTTTTCTTATATTCATAAGATAAAATGTTAACCTCCCCATGTTACCTAAATGTGCACGTCTTACACATTTGTTTATATAAAGATTAAAAAATTTTTTGTTGCTTATTATGTTTTTAGGTCATAATTGGCAAACATGCAATACATTTTAATATGCCGGACCAGTGTGAGGTCAATTTATGTCTTTAAGAACTTTATATTTGATTTCTAAATTGAAAAATATTTTGAAATATTAACGAGCATTTTATCCACATTGTTTATTCGGCAGATTAAATTTTAATTTAAATTATTTTGTTGAATCCTCTTTATTGCTAAAGTCCTTTGCACCAATTTTTTTCCATTTCATAAATAATGCACCTCTCTATTGTTTAGTGGGTATATTATGTGTGTATTTTGTGTTTAGTAATGTTCACTGTTCATCGGCTTTTATGCTTCACAAATTAGAAGTTTTCTGGCTCCAGTTTTAAATTTTCAAACATTAATATTAATATATTAAAATATAAATATAGCACTGTATATGCTACAAATAAATGTATCATTCAAAAATTAATTTTGTGTTCAAATAAGCTTACTATTTAAAAATCAATATTGTAACTAAAAGACTATTCAGTGAGCAGAGTTTGGTATTTAAACTATACAAATTATCTATATGTCTATAATTCTAACACACACACATATTTTCGTCTTAACCAACGAAAATTATTTATTTTCATAGAAATTTTGCTCTATTTATATTTAATTACAGGAAATATTTTTTTCAATTCCGCAAAAATTTAAACGCTCATAAAGTTGGAATATAATTAATAATTTGCTACGTCAATATTATATTTCAAATTGGTGTTAAAAATTCATATTTCATTATACTTATCGTTGAACCAGACACTGTAACCGCACTATCAAATTACATTAGAATGTTAAATCACTTCTTTATTAGAGTAAAGATTAAAACTAGTTTTTTGTCTATAAATAGAAATATTTATTTGAAATTTTAGAAGACTAGGATTTTACTAAATAAACGTGCTGTGGAGAGATATTAATCATTGTTATAGAAAGCGATTTTATTTTATCAACCAGATCTGTTTTGGCCTTTTGTGCAATCATGCATATTTGCCAAATTTACTGCGGTAGTCCTCTGAACTTGTTGGCATTTGGTTCAGAAGTTTGTTATTTCTGTCTTAAATGATGGACATGGCTAATTAAAAGTAAGTTTCATTTATATATACTTGTGATTCTTATCTTTTTCAGATACATCTTCTTGGATATATATATATATTTATAATGTCCATGCCTTTTAATGTTACACAGTATATTTATAATTAGGAAAAAAGAACACATTAATAACAAAGTGGATAAAGGCCATTTATTTCGTGAATACTAATCATGATTGTATAAGAGATGATTAGTATTCACGAAATAAATGGCCTTTATCCACTTTGTTATTAATGTGTTCTTTCTTCCTAATTATATATATATATATATATATATATATATATATATATATATATATATATATATGTATATATATATATATATATATATATATATGGGAATTTGAGTATTGCTCTGATACTTATGTGCCAACTTAGACACGGATTTTATGCAATTTCTGACAAATTTCAACTAAACTCATGATTAGCTTTTCCATTAATGTGAGCCTATTTCGTATATCTTCGATTTAAAGATCTAACTGGCCTCTCCCAATCTTTAATTATGGGAAAACATAATGCCACCTGTGAACAGGATATTCCGCACAAATTATATGGCATTATATATATATATATATATATATATATATATATATATATATATATATATATATATATATATATATATATATTTGTGTGTATGTGTTGTCAGAAATCCATTATCTGCGCTCAAACTTTTTTAGGGAATTTTTTTTAAATTAAATAATTTTTGTCTTTATTGCGAACTCTTAAAGAATCTGACATTAATTGATTGATTCAAGTATTTGACAAAATTCGCTCGAGATGGATTCGAACCGAAGCTGATTCGCTTCTGAGTATTTTAAGTATACCATTGAGCTGCCTTACTCTCGCACTGGACTTAAATTTCAATCATATATCGTATAATGATTTCCTTTGCCTTACATTAATGTGAAAGTTTGGTGGTGTTTAGTAAGAAACTGGCTCCAGATAAAGGAACTGTAGCAATTCTTGCAAATCCTTGAAGTGAAAGCTCCCGTAACAAGAATGAACCGGTCTATTTTGCCAATCGCCTTTCATAACTTATTCAATGCGTCTTTTATGCTTCAACGTATATATATATATATATATATATATATATCAAAATCCCGCCATAAAAATTTGATTAATTAATATTTACGCCATTAAGGAAACGATATGCAACTTTAATTTATTTTTATTAAATTTATAAACACATTTTCTTTATCTTAAACTCTGTTTGATTTAATTTGATGCGTTTAAATAGAATTAAATTTCGTTAAAATGTGTTAAATTTATTTGCATAAAAGAATAGCATTCATATCTCAAATTAAAGTTTTGTGTTACCATTATTAATGAGGCCTCATAGTTTGACTATCGTTGGTTTCCATGTGGTTTTAGCGTATATTATATGTTATTTTCCAAAAAAAACTTGAAATATAATTTCTCAATTTAAGTGGACTTTCTAATTTGTTACTATAATCAAGGTTGCGATCTTCATATAAACACCTGATCCATTCATTTGTCAATAGCAACTAAGAATTTTATAGTGTAGAAAAGGCAATTTTCCAGTAGGCTGGTTTCTTCATTATTTGGAACTCATCATGTACTCATCTGAACGAGCATGCTAAATCGATTTCCGATATGTAGAATAAACAAAACTTTGAAAGTGGGTGAGAGAGACCGTGTGTGAAGATGTGGGATTACTTCCAATTAATGCGTTTCAATGTTTGCATTGTACGATATTCAAATGTTGAATATCCGCGATATCCGTTGGAGGGTTGTCGCTTTGTAACATCAGTTTCGCAAAGATCCAATTGATCTTCATTTCCAAGAACGGATCGTGTTTGTCTGCTTATTGTTTGAGTGCGAATTCATCCTCTTCTTGCGAAGGCTTCAACATCGTTCATATGAACCACTGGAAATTACGAATGCTTTAATCTTCGTTGACTGGCTAGGTTTCGATGCGATTGTTCCCGCACCATACTCAGGCCTCCAACCACACACATACAGCCAAAAATCCTCCCAATAACAGATCTATGCAAATGTGGTAACCTCGTTCCGAAACAGTTATATATATATTATATATATATATATATATATATATATACATATATATATATATATATATATACATATATATATATATATATATATATATATATATATATATATATATATATATAAATCAAATCAAAATTGCATGCGTCACACATCAGTTCAAGCTCAATGCTTGTACGTGCTTCTGCTGCTTACATAAATCCGGCTGCAATTTGTTTATCCATAAGGCCTTCGCATGTGGCTATCCCTTTTGTTTTTGCATTTTAGTAATTACTTTGAATGCTACGTCTGGAGAACATACGTGCGATGTTTCGATGATGTGTTGCGCAATAGCAGACGTGTATTCACCATTTGATTTAAAACAGGCGTTTAAGTTGCAATGTTCTCTCATTCGAGTAATTAACCGTCTGGTCGATCGGCCTACGTAAGTTGATCGACAACTTGCGCATGTATATTGGTAAATAATATTAGATATCGACATTAACGGCTGTTTCTCTTTGATTGCTGGTAAAGGCAAGTGTGTTACCCTAAATAACACTCGTAGTTTGGCTGCATTAAATGTGCGTGTTAATGCTGCTTCAACTTTCTTTTGTGCCATTCGGGAAACTGCATCCCCCTTAAATGGGATGTTTAGGTAGACTGTTTTCTTTTCTGGCCCATAATACGTCTGTTTCTGGTTAACTCCCCTTTTAATAATTGATTCAATTAATTGTCTGGGATAGCCATTAGACATTAAATCGTTAATTGCTTTATTATATTCATTTTCTCTAGAATCTTGACTAACCAACCTGTCAATTCTTGAAAAGCAACCACGAACTGTTGATAATTTATATTGAAATGGCACAAAACTGCTGTAATGCAAATACTGTGCAGACCATGTTGGTTTATGGTAAATTGTTCTGTTTAATTTACCATTAGTTTCTTTCTTTAATAGTACATCTAGGAAAGGCAGACAGTCATCTTTCTCGTGCTCTGACGTGAAGCCGATATTCTTATGTGCTTTGTTGAAACTTTGAAGCAATGTTCGTGATTGCGACCTGTTCTTAAGTACAAGAAATATATCATCCACGTACCGTATATATTGAGCACATTTACTTTATGTCACTCTTTAATGATGTATTTTCTAGGTGCCCTAGAAAAATCTCAGCCAACACTGGAGATAAGGGGCTTCCCATTGCGACACCATCAGTCTGTTTGTAGATGCTTCCATTAAAACGAAATCGTACGTCTTTCGTGCATAATAAGATAAGCTTGCGTAGAGTGTGACCTGGCACCGGCGATGGTAATATATCGTGTTCTACCGCTTTGACTATAATGTCAATGGTTTCATCAATTGGAACATTTGTAAACAAAGACGTAACATCAAAAGATACCATAATCTTGTTTTTAACATTTATATCTTGAATTTTGTTTACAAACTCAAACGAATCGGCAACCGAATGATTACCTAGTAGTTTACGTAATGGTTCGAGTAAACGAACTAGCCATTTAGCTAGTGCATGAAACGGAGAATTTACCATTGATAAAATTGGCCTCATAGGACAACCTCTTTTGTGTGTTTTTGGTAATCCGTACATTATTGGTGTAGATGATCCAACTGGCTTGAGCTTCTGTGCAGTGGCCTCATCAATAAAACCGGCATCTGTCAAAATCTTAATTTCATTTATTACTTTGCGCTCCACCTTGTCTATTTCATCTGATTTATCGTCTAGACGTGTGAATTTTGTATTGTCCTTTAACACGTTTTCCATCTTTTGTACGTAGTCAGATTTGTCCATTATAACTACGCTCTTTCCTTTATCAGCGCGTAGTATTTTGATGTCTGCATTTCTGCTGATACTTCTAAGCGCATTTAGATGCTGCTTTGTCAACGCATGCTGCTCTGCGCATTTAGACGATTTCAGATGTGAAGCCTGATCAACTAGTGTAGCCTTGAACCAATTTTTATAATCAATACTGGTAGGCTCCAAGTCAGCTGTTTGTTCAAATAACAATTCAAATGCTGCCTCAAAATCAACATCGCATTTATTAGAAGGATGTATTCCATAATTTCGGCCCATCGATAGTGCCTCCATTGTTAGCTGATCGATTGGCACTTTTGATAAGTTAAGCACACGCTTATCAAGATCGGTCGGTATTAAATCACACAAAACTCCAGGTTTTACATCTTTTTCCAATTTATTCAAAATTCTTGCTTTATCTTTCCTCATAACTGTCGGCAAAAACATCAAAAATTTCATTCTTGCAAAAAGACTTAGTTCATCTAATACACAAGATACACACCCAATTCTTGCCTGTAGCACTGCTTCATCTTCCTTCAACTGCTCAATTTTAGAATACGCCAACCTTGTAAGATTTCTTCGGTTGACTCGTAGTTTTGACTTTCGTAATCTGCGCACAAAATCACCTTGGAACCGTAATTGTTTAATACACTGATAATAATGTTCTTTCCACAATAACGTTCTTTGCGCTCTACACTTTAAAGTCACTAGTTCATCTAGTTTTCTGAAAGATTCTTTTGAAATGCGAGCTTTAATAAAAATCATTGTACCCTTCCTGTGTGCAAAAACAAAAGAAATTTTATCAGGTATAAGAAAATTTTCTAACTTTCGCATGGTCTTCGCAGCATCTACTAATGAACATATTTATATATATAATTTGGAAAGCAAAAATAGATAGAAATATGTGAACATAGAAAGTGTGAAAAATAGAAATCAATCAAAATTGCGTGCGTCTCATCGGATTCAAGCTCAATGCTTGTACGTGCTTCTTCTGCTTACATAAATTCGGCTGCAATTTGTTTATCCATAAGGCTTCGTATGTGGCTAGCTCCCTTTTGTTTTTGCATTTAGTAATTACTTTGAATGCTACGTCTGGAGAACATACGTGCGATGTTTCGATGATGTGTTGCGCAATAGCAGACGTGTATTCACCATTTGATTTAAAACAGGCGTTTAAGTTGCAATGTTCTCTCATTCGAGTAATTAACCGTCTGGTCGATCGGCCTACGTAAGTTGATCGACAACTTGCGCATGTATATTGGTAAATAATATTTGATATCGACATTAACGGCTGTTTCTCTTTGATTGCTGGTAAAGGCAAGTGTGTTACCCTAAATAACACTCGTAGTTTGGCTGCATTAAATGTGCGTGTTAATGCTGCTTCAACTTTCTTTTGTGCCATTCGGGAAACTGCATCCCCCTTAAATGGGATGTTTAGGTAGACTGTTTTCTTTTCTGGCCCATAATACGTCTGTTTCTGTTTAATTCCCCTTTTAATAATTGATTCAATTAATTGTCTGGGATAGCCATTAGACATTAAATCGTTAATTGCTTTATTATATTCATTTTCTTTAGAATCTTGACTAACCAACCTGTCAATTCTTGAAAAGCAACCACGAACTGTTGATAATTTATATTGAAATGGCACAAAACTGCTGTAATGCAAATACTGTGCAGACCATGTTGGTTTATGGTAAATTGTTCTGTTTAATTTACCATTAGTTTCTTTCTTTAATAGTACATCTAGGAAAGGCAGACAGTCATCTTTCTCGTGCTCTGACGTGAAGCCGATATTCTTATGTGCTTTGTTGAAACTTTGAAGCAATGTTCGTGATTGCGACCTGTTCTTAAGTACAAGAAATATATCATCCACGTACCGTATATATTGAGCACATTTACTTATGTCACTCTTTAATGATGTATTTTCTAGGTGCCCTAGAAAAATCTCAGCCAACACTGGAGATAAGGGGCTTCCCATTGCGACACCATCAGTCTGTTTGTAGATGCTTCCATTAAAACGAAATCGTACGTCTTTCGTGCATAATAAGATAAGCTTGCGTAGAGTGTGACCTGGCACCGGCGATGGTAATATATCGTGTTCTACCGCTTTGACTATAATGTCAATGGTTTCATCAATTGGAACATTTGTAAACAAAGACGTAACATCAAAAGATACCATAATCTTGTTTTTAACATTTATATCTTGAATTTTGTTTACAAACTCAAACGAATCGGCAACCGAATGATTACCTAGTAGTTTACGTAATGGTTCGAGTAAACGAACTAGCCATTTAGCTAGTGCATGAAACGGAGAATTTACCATTGATAAAATTGGCCTCATAGGACAACCTCTTTTGTGTGTTTTTGGTAATCCGTACATTATTGGTGTAGATGATCCAACTGGCTTGAGCTTCTGTGCAGTGGCCTCATCAATAAAACCGGCATCTGTCAAAATCTTAATTTCATTTATTACTTTGCGCTCCACCTTGTCTATTTCATCTGATTTATATACATATATATATATATATATATATATTTCACTTAAATTCATCTGTCCGAAACCCAGCATACCCGCATTGTTCTCGGACACTTCATGTACCGAACTTCAATTGATCCTGTCTAGTCAAATGGAATCTCTTTTTCACCAGATTGAACTATCATGAAGTTGATGAAAGCTCTTCAGTTCTTCAACTACTCACTCCTATGTTGTTAAATACTTTGATTTGCTATTTCGATGGTCGAGCCTGTTGGCATTTGTTGCCATATATATTTATAAATATATATATATATGTGTATATATATATATACATATATATATATATATATATATATATATATATATATATATATATATATATATATATATATATATATATGTATACGGTAACAATGCTAGAAGTTGGTTAACTCTTAATCCATCAATACAAGAAAATCAAGATCTCAGACACCGCTTTGCAATACAACGACAATGACCCCTACACGCACACAAAGACGCACCTGCATACACGCTTATGCACATATGCATCAAACCAAACAAGAAATTGGTGTAAAACCGAAAGACAATTTTACCACCCTTAAAAGCAAATGAAATCCCAAGATATGCATGTGTTTGTGAATGTGTGTGGTTATAATTTCGTACCCTTCAAAGCACAACTACAAATTTTATTGTCTATTTAATATTTTGTTTTCCTGGTTGTAATTTTATGTAATACTATAGCAATATAATAATAATAATAATAATAATAATAATAATAATAATAATAATAATAAAGTTGGCCATATGTATAAACTAATGTGTTTGGATGTGACTTAAATGTCAGGGTAAATATACATTGAAGCACATTCTTTAATAATTTCCTTCACAGAATTATTTGATTCAAGTATTTTGCTAAAAGTGAACAATTTTTTATTTGCATTGCTTTAAATCAAGTTTGCGAGCTTGAAGTAAACACCAACCCCATTGTATTCAACCAGTCGTCGAACAAAATAACAAAACTACCGCCAACCGACGACTGGTTGAACACAATGAAGTTGGTGATCGCAAACTCGCAAACTTATTTTAAAGCATTATTTTCACCACACACACCATCAATTTTTGTTAAATTTTATTTGCATTGGCATTTGACTTTCGAAACGGTTTTCAATAAAAACAAAATTGATGTCAATAATCATAAAGCGAAATCAAATTACGAATTAAAATGTCACAACAATTTTGGTATATATATATATATATATATATATATATATATATATATATATATATATATATATATATATATATATATATATATATCTGCCACTAACTGTACGAGGTGAAGCAATTAATAATACCTCAACTAGTCAATTAAGAATTTTAAGCTCAGCTTAGAATTGTTGCTATATTTTGTCTATATAATTGTTTTTAAATCTGCACGAAAAGACAAAAAACCTATAATTCTTTATTTATAATATTGGTTACTTGATGTGTAGCCTTACTTATCAGGTTTCACGGAGAATGTTAAATTCAATTCAGCTCTAATTTATGTTTACCTTTTTATGATAGACGCTAAATCTATTAAGAGTACAATTTCCAAAGCCTTTTTCAGGTGAGAAACAAAAATACAAATAAATTACCTTAATACTATTAATCGGTTTACATTTGAAAATTTCATGTAATATTATGCGTGTTTGCAAATGATTTTCTACACCTTATTGACATTAAATATAAAAAGCACGTTTAAAGAAGATCATCTTTCATGTTGGAAACAAAAAACAAAATAATTTGGCTAAGTGTATGTATATATATATGTATCATATGAAGACAATCATAATATGCAAAATGATTCATCAATTCAATAAGATCCAAATTAATTTTGGGACTCCTAATGTGCACACTTCCTATGGTGATATTGTGAACCTAAATTTTAAATTTATTTAATAAAATTAAATAAGATTATTTTACTACGTCAAATTTATAAGGACTAGTAACCTCAGTCTTTAAATGTAAATTATCTTGAAATTTATAACTTCTAGATGGGTTCTCATTAACCTCATTTGGAAAAAAATTAACGAATAAACTGTTTAATTTATACATGTGACGCTGACTGAAATTTTCACTGCCACTATTATTCATGCTAATCAAAGTAGAAGAAAGATTAACTAATGAAACCTGATCTATCTTGAAAGCATGAATAAGTTTGTACAAAACTAATGATTTATAGCAATTTGTTCGTCACAATTATAAACTATTCAATAACAATATTAATAAGGTTAAAATCAAAAGGTTCGTGGAAAAGAGTAGGCTGTGAAGTAACTCAGTGGTATCATATGATTGCATTTTGATTGATGACCATAATGATTTTGTTAAACCGTTATACACAATTCTAAACAATGTCTTAATTTATGATAATGATTTAGCAGAATGTCTCGATACAGTACATAAATTTTATGCATACGAATAGTATAATGCATCATTTTTTTATAAAAAGTTTAATTTTGAGATGTGATAACTGTATCACAGTAATGAAAATATTCAAATTATAGATATTTATAAAACATGTTATACACTTCGGATAAAATTTCGGTGCCGATTTTGCATTCTAAACATGAAAAAAGATAAATGCGAAATATATTATTTTACATCCTCGAATTACTTTAATAAAAAATGAACGAAACGGGAATAATAATGATGTAGAGTTTCTAGTAAGCACGAAACGAATGTGCACGAGATTATACTTTTCGTTCATGCTTTCTTTGGTTTATCCTTCTGGTCATATTTGAACTAATTTGTTACTAGGTGCGCAACATCTAATACACAATTGCATATATATTAGCTCTCCGCCACAAACAGTATCTAACTGTTATATATTTAATTGAATGATGTCATGATTACCGCGAAATGCGATAACTGATATCGATCAAGGCCAGAGTGTATGGATTTGCTGGAGTAACAGGTGTTCAGAAATAGTTGTAATTCTCAATTTTGGTGAACTTTAGCATACATTGAAATCCATCTTGTTGGTACCATGTACCGACTCGGCAACCATAGTGTTAGTACCATGTAACTTTTCGGTACCATAATGTTGGTATCGGGTACTGACACAATAGTCATAGTGTTGGTACCCTTTACAGGCTCGGTATATATATTATATATAGTGAGTTGGCTTTGAAGTCGCATTGTCGAAGACTTTATATGATGTTAGCTTCACTACTGCAGGTTTACACATTCGTATAGGAGATTGTACCGTCCAATTTTCCCACATTCCTCACCCAAATATATAGTGGGTAAAGGGCGTAATACCGGCTCCTACTGATGAGTCACCAGTAAGCACGAAACGAATGTGCACGAGATTATATCTTCCGTTCATGCTGTCTTTGGTTTATCCTTCTTGTCATATTTGAACTAATTTGTTACTAGGTGCGCAACACATAATACACAATTCGTTAATAAGTGAACATTTGGCAATAAAATGAAGGTGGAATGAATACATCAGACAAACAACCAAGTCTTAAATTGAATTATTGAAAATAAAAAAAAACAGAAAAGTATGTTTCAATGTGTAGAGTCATCACAAACAGTGTCCCGAACAGGAAAGGCAAACGGAAATTCAGTTACAAGCATAAATAAACCTTAAGCAAAATTAATTTTAAAATCGGACAAAAATAGCTGAAAACGCTATAATTGATGTATTGACCGGAACAATCAGAATAGTTCAACCATGTTGTACATCAGAGCAACGATAAGTGACATTTTAAGAGTTCATCCATAACTGATTCCCTGATGCATCTCAGCTAAAACAACACCCAATGTAGACTTTAACCGCTCAGTCTTACTAAATCTGTGTGGCAATGCAAACATTGAAATTAAATTTACGTCATTCGAACAAAAATCTATTGCTTGAACCCAAAACTTGCAAAAGCTTTATATAGTTGAATTTTCAAATAATAATTTAATTGTTCATTTTACTTTAAATTACGATAGTTTAATTCAAGGTTGCGATCTTGATATAAGCTCCAATCTCATGATATATACATTTGTTAGCATAAAATAGACATTGTATAATGCAGAAAATTTAATTCAACCCATAGATGAATTACGTCCTTATTGGGAACTCTTCAAGTACTGCCTTGATAAATTATTTAAATCAAGTTTTCGAGCTTGAAGTAAACACCAATCCAATTGTATTTAACCAGTCGTCGAACAACATAGAAAAACTACCGTCAGTCACACGTACTGTGAATTTTCACAAATTTCCAATGAATACTATTTTGAATAATATCTTTTTCTAGAATAATATATTCATTTATTAATCAGCAGTTTTAGAAAAAGTATTTGTGAACTATATATTCAACTAGATATGTGTTGGTATCTGTTTTTGAGTACGACTGTATGTGATTGTAGCAATAGCCACCTTTGAGACCGAAAACGATCCAACAGTCCTATCTATGGCTCACATGAATACAAAAGTAAGTTATCGCAGAAGTGCAGGAATTAAGATGAAGCAGTCAGCACAATAATGGAAGCAGCCTTCGTGCCACAGATAAGAATATACAATAATAAATATTTTTAATTTATTTTACTAAATGGACGCTCGTTAAACGAGAAAACCCCTTTAAATAACTGATTAAAAATAATGCATTTGGGTTGAGTATAAAAATGGATTCTAAAGGATTTCAAAACTTCGAAAGAGAATTGGCTGCAAAAATGAATACTTTGACTGTGGAGTTAGGGATAACTTAATCTAGGCACTTATAACAAATTCTGAGGAATTCCGGATAAATACCCACCCAATATAGATGAAGTAAACGGCGGAACTACTTGAAGCTGGAGATTCGGTTACTCTTCCGTCCACAGATTGTGGTTTAGTCAAACTTTCGAGTACGATATTTGTTTTATACAATGTCTCACGCGAATTTATGTTGATTCCGTTTGTCAACAATGAAGGATATTTATTATTTATTATTAAGTACTTCCTTTCGGAATAAATGTTTGCTTTACCGTTATAAGTAAGTTTGGATTTGCCACGATGATTTTCTTTAACTTGTGTTGAGTCCAATTTAACAGTTAATTATTTTGATTATTTAGAAAAGTGGAACTAGCAAGACAACATGATTTGATACCTATTCATAAAGATTTGCTGTCCGTATGATAATTACTGGCTGTTGGAACCGAAAAACTATAGTCAATTTCTGAACGTCATAGTTAAAACGACCAATTTTCATACTGGCAGTATAGAATATTAAGTGCAAACGCCAATGGCCGACTTTGGTCAAATATCTTTTTTGTTTGCAGAACGGCATTCATGAGCAACGTTGCATATGTTAGAAACACGTAAAAGCAACTTGCATATAGAGTCTAAAAAGATAAATATTTTCAATAAAAGGCATACTCAAATTTAAGGCAACGTCTTATTTACTAGTTTGGGTGATGTTAGAATATCTTATATACTGTATATGAATCCATTTTTGAAGCACCGTCCTTCGAGGCTAAATATAAAAGTTTTTCATCAACAATTATCAGTATTATTATTTCGGAATATATATTAGCCTAATCATACGTTTGAATACCAACTATTCAAACGTATTGCGAACAGAGTAATGTCAAAATATTACCGGAAGGTATCATAACTAACCTTAAAAATTAACAACTACAAAAACGATTATTATGTAATCTAAATATCTAGCGTTATCATCAAGTTAACAAATTAGCACTTTACGGGTTCTTTATTCATGTAAAAGTTTGTATAAACTGTGTCATTATCTCTTGTTTAATAAACAGCATTCGTTATATTTTAAAGCAATTTACATTATCAAAATACTTGATAAGCCAAATACCAATACCTGGATATGATTTTTGCTCTTTATGTTTCCAAATTAACGCTAGATCTAGTTGAATATTATGTGAACTGAAAAGTTTTTAAACGGTATATATTAGGTCTATTAAAATGTATGTTTAAAGAATATTTTCACTTGATTGTAATTGCAAAACGTGCATAAACTTCTATATTTATTTCGGTAAATGTTGGTTTTGTAATACTGGGAAATGTAAATATCTTTATATTTAATTTAACAAAACCTCAGGCTAAAATTAAAATTATGTATGTAATTAGTTAAACTTTGCATCACATACACCGTACAATATATACATATATATATATATATATATATATATATATATATATATATATATACAATATATTAGAAAAATTATGTAAATTTAGTCTATGTAGCAATAGAAAATTATTATTTATATTCAATTTTTTCAATAAACAGTATTAAATTTATTCTTTTGAAATACCAGCTTTAATAAAATTCATTTTACCCTTCCTATGTGCAAAAAGAAAAAGAAATTTTATCAGATACAAGAAACATTTCTTTTTCATTATCTCCTCAAGTATCTACTAGTGAACATATCTTTATATATAAATTGGAAAGCAAAACAAGATAAAAATATGTAAACATAGAGAGAGTGTGAAAAAACGGAAACCAATCAATTGCGTGCGTCACATCCAGTTCAAGCTCAATGCCTGAACATGCTTCTTCTGCTTACATAATTCCGGCTGCAATTTGTTTATCCATAAGGCTTCGTATGTGGCTAGCTCCTTTTGTTATTGCATTTAGTAATTATTTTGAATGCTACGTCTGGAGAACATACGTGCGATGTTTCGACGATGTGTTGCGCAATAGCAGACGTGTATTCACGATTTGATTTAAAACAGGCGTTCAAGTTGCAATGTTCTCTCATTCGAGTAATTAACCGTCTGGTCGATCGGCCTACGTAAGTTGATCGACAACTTGCGCATGTATATTGGTAAATAATATTTGATATTGACATTAACGGTTGTTTCTTTTTGATTTCTGGTAACGGCAAGTGAGTTACCCTAAATGGCACTCGTACTTCAGCTGCATTAAATCTGCGTGTTAATGCTGCTTCAACTTTCTTTTGTGCCATCCGGGAAACTGCATCCCCCTTAAATAGGATTTTCAGGTAGACTTTTTTCTTTTCTGGTCCGTAATACTTCTGTTTCTGTTTAATTCCTCTTGTAATAATTGATTGAATTAATTGTCTGGGATAGCCATTAGAAATTAAATAGTTTTTTGCTTAATTATATTCGTTTTCATTTGAATCTTGTCTAACCAACCTGTCAATTCTTAAAAAGCAGCCACGAACTGTTGACAATTTTTATTGAATCAGCACAAAACTGCTGTCATGTTAATACTGAAATCGTCTAAATGCGCAGAACAGCATGCATTGAAAAAGCAACATCTAAATGCACTTAGAGGTATCATCAGAAATGCTGACATCAGAATACTACGCGCTGATAAAGGCAAGAACGTAGTTATAGTGGACAAATCTGACTATCTACAAAAGATGGAAAATGTGTTAAAGCACAATACAAAATTCACGCATCTAGACGATAAATCAGATGAAATAGACAAAGTGGAGTGCAAAGTAATAAATGAAATTAAGATCTTAACAAATGCCGGTTTAATTGATGAGGTCACTGCACTGAAGCTCAAGCCAGTTGGATCATCTACGCCAACAATGTATGGATTACCAAAAACACACAAAAAAGGTTGTCCTATGAGGCCAATTTTATCAATGGTAAATTCTCCGTTTCATGCACTAGCTAAATGGCTAGTTTGTTTACTTGAACCATTACGTAAACTACTAGGTAATCATTCGGTTGCCGATTCGTTTGAGTTTGTAAACAAAATTTAAGTTATAAATATTAAAAACAAAATTATGGCATCTTTTGATATTTCGTCTTTGTTTACAAATGTTGCATTTGATGAAACCATTGGTATTATAATCAAAGCGGTAGAACAAGACATATTACCTTCGCTGGTACCAGGTCACACTCTACGCACGAAAGACGTACGGTTTCGTTTTAATGGAAGCATCTATAAACAGACTGATGGTGTGGCAATGGGAGGCCCCTTATCTCCAGCGTTGGCTGAGATTTTTCTAGGGCATCTAGAGAACACATCATTAAAGAGTGACATAAGTAAATGTGCTCAATATATACGGTACGTGGATGATATATTTCTTGTCCTTAAGAACAGGTCGCAATCACGAACACTGCTTCAAAGTTTCAACAAAGCACATAAGAATATCGGCTTCACGTCAGAGCACGAGAAAGATGATCGTCTGCCTTTCCTAGATGTACTATTAAAGAAAGAAACTAATGGTAAATTAAACAGAACAATTTACCATAAACCAACCTGGTCTGCACAGTATTTGCATTACAGAAGTTTTGTGTCATTTCAATATAAATTATCAACAGTTCGTGGTTGCTTTTCAAGAATTGACAGGTTGGTTAGTCAAGATTCAAAAGAAAATGAATATAATAAAGCAATTAACGATTTAATGTCTAATGGCTATCCCAGACAATTAATTGAATCAATTATTAAAAGGGGAATTAAACAGAAACAGGCTTATTACGCACCAGAAAAAAAACAGTCTACGTGAACATCCCATTTAAGGGGGATGCAGTTGAAGCAGCACTAACACGCACATTTAATGTAGATAAACTACGATTGTTGTAATTTAAACGCCTGTTCTAAATCAAATGGTGAATACACGTCTGCAATTACGCAACACATCGACGAAACATCGCTTGTTTGTTCTCTAGACGTAGCATTCAGAATAATTTCTAAATACAATAACAAAAGAGATCTAGCCACATACGAAGCCTTATAGATAAACAAATTGTAGCCGGATTCATGCAAACAGAAGAAGCATGTTCAGGCATTGAGCTTGAACTGGATGTGACGCATGCAATTGACTGGTTTCCTTTTTTTGCATTCTCTCTATATTTACATATTTCTATCTTGTTTTGCTTTACAATTTATAAATAAAATTTATTCATTGGTAGATACTTGAGTGTATAATGAGAAAAAAATGTTTCTAGTATCTGATAAAATTTCTTTTTGTTTTTGCACATAGGAAGGGTACAATGAATTAAATTTATTCTTCGATATACATTTTGTAGTTCAAAAGGAGGCAGTTTTGCTTAATACACCTTATGAGTGACAGCTTATCACGGCATGTTTACAATGTGCACCATTGAATTCATTTATATAATCTTCCACATTCATCAAATACTTAAAATAAATTTAGTAATAAACTAAAACTGTTAACCATCCACAAATAAAAATATTCATATTTCTATTCAGGTATACAGTTATGTATTAAATTCAAATAGTTCCTGAGGGTATTCCAAAGTCAGCACGAACAAAAGGCGTAATCCGTTTTACGCATACGTTTCTTGCTCACTAGCGACTCATCAAAAGAAGGTGGCACCCACACAAGCAAAGTTCACTGTATATACGGTCAATATCTGCGGGGCAGTTGAACGATGCATCCTCGTAAATATTTAGAAAAAATAACCTCTTAATTGACCAATAGAAGAAAAAAATTTAATTTCTGCATAAAAATGTCTAGAGTAAGTTAAAATGAGTTTGTTCTGTAAATTATAGTAAATAATATAAATATCTATATATAAAATTGTCCTGCAAACTTTCGCAGGTATTTTAAATTTTTTCCAATTTCCATGATTCCTTCTGATAAAAATTAGTAATCACTATTTAATTTAAATTACTTTTGTAAAGTTGCGGTCATCTTGTATGCAACGGTTGAAAATGGTAGACTAGATAAATTTAGAATAATCATTCAAAATGTAATTATTTTTGCTAACACGACATTCAAAATTTGGCTTTAGATACGATACAAATTTACCCTTTGTATAATTATTAAAAAGCAACACTTATTTATATTAACCAAATAATGGCAGTACTGTTGAGAATGTTATAACACGTCGGGTGGTGAATACGTTCTTCGAAATACTCTATGTGCTGTACGACACCTAAGATTTTCAAGCTTCAATTCGATACTTTTACGTATGAATTTCCATGGATGCATTTCGAACAAAATTAATGCCTTGCTTAAATTCTAACTAGCAATTATAGTTAATTACAACCTCTAAGAATGATGCAGTTCATACCACACTATGTCTTTTTATGGACTATTAAACACATACTGTGGATGTTCATAATTCCCTTGCAATATTTCCACCCCGATGTGTCGTAGTGTAATTATTTTCACTTTCTAGTTCAATAAGCACCCAGTGCACCAGTGGCTTAGAAATAAGTTCATAATATAAAGGTACCAGCTGCGACGAATACATCTACTAAGAAGTAGGAAAATCAGTATACTTCTCCTAGAGAACGACCAGTTCAATGAAGAAATGGTGTTCACCATTTCACCAATAATGCTAGTTGAGATCATGTCCAAAATATAAATCCTTAGGTGGTTCAGGCTTGTAGATTCGGAGGAAAAGTCTAACAGATCACCCTAAAATTGTTCAGAATCAGATGGGCTTTGAAGAAAAAGAAGTATGGAAAACCTTGCCACACGTAAGGATTTTTATTACATTTAAATTTTTATAATTCTTCAACGGACGCCTAGTAATATTGTAATTAGATACGCGAGCTGGTGCGTCTGTATTTCCAATGAATTTACCGTTAATTACTGTTAAAACTCCGAGATCAAATTTTTGTTAGGCATCAGGCGCGTGGATGGTGGCTGCGGGCGAACGAGACAAATAACTATAAATAATTGTCTTTTGTTGGAGCGAATTATCAAACGCCCATAGTGTGACTTTATTTCATTATAAAATTGATTAAGACGATCGTTTGTCAAAATAAGCATATATGCCTCACGTGACCGAAAAGCACAAATTCCACAAAGTTTATATGCAGCCCTAAGTTGCAGGGATGACCAGATATCTGCCGGCGTGTTGGAAAGAGTTTCAAAACCAATGCAACACTTAATTGCAACGCTCTGATTGCAGTGAATATCCTGGGCCAACGGTCGATCGATTTAAACTATGGCTTGAGTTAAATAAGAGTTGTGAACCACCAAAAGGATTTGGTGCTCCACCAAAGAAACTATCAACAGCGACTCGGTAATCACAATAGATGTTAGAGGCCGGCTTACTTAAACCATCCTCATCTCTTAATGGGGCTCTTATGCTTTTCGTTAAGAAAAAGGTGGGTTTGCTCCGAATGGCGTCTGATGTCCGCCAATTAATCTCGGTGACTAAACCGGACCCGTATCCCATGACGTCTCTGTGTGTTCTGTTCCTACAGCTAGCAGGAAGCAAATAGTTTGCCGTTCTTGACCTTAAACAGGGATTTTTGGAACACCAATTTCATTTCCAATTCACTGGGGTACAATTTGGTCTTAAAAACGCACCGAAAGTATTCCAAATAATGATGGACTCTTTCGTTTTCTGACTTACCTTGTGCAACAGCTTACGTGGACGATGTTATTATATGGGCCACTACTGAACACGAATTATGTATTAAGTCGAAAACTACATTTAAATCCAGAAAAAAGTTCAGATAGGTCGGCAAATGCGGTACATGGGCCCCTCAATGTCAGCAGAGCGATGTATCCCATTAAATTCGAATGTACAGCCTATCAAGGACTATCTGTCACCCACTAATAGAAAATAATTGCGCCAGTTTATTGGTATAGCGAATTTCTGTAGACCATACCTCGCAGGAATGGCGGCTACGCAACAACTTTTGTCCAAGTTAACTAATGCCAAGATACCATTTCGACGAACAAAGGAGGCTCAAGACGCGTTTATATTGTGGAAACAGAAATTATAACATGAAACTATTTTGACTATCCCGGTAGGTAGTATGTCAATTGTTATAGACACGTTAGTTATTGGCAAAGAAGCAGTGTTACAAGCGGACGGATGTCTGGCGCTGTGTATAAGTCGCACACCCACTAAAGCGGAGCAAAACTATTTCTTTACAGATTATTAATTATTGGCTGTACCATAAGCCCCATGAAATTTTAGATATTTCGTTATCGGTGGAAATATAAGGGTCTTTACCGTTCACGAAGAGCTAATTTATTGCAGATCACTGGATATTTAGAATTAACGAGTTCAGCGAGCCATTGAAGTGCTCCACGAGTACGATGTAATAATTCATCATAGAGCCGGCATCAAGAATGCGGCAGCCGATGCGTTCGGCAGAATTTATTCTGTGCGAGTTTCGCCGCATATCGAAGTCTCTGAATTACAGGGAAATGATGCCACATGCCAGAAAAACGTCAATCAGTTAACAAAACAGCGCAGTAGAGTCCGCATCATATAAAGAGTTAAGCCAACAAATCAGCCAATTTGCGCGAAACGACGGAAAAACATTGCAAAAGTTTGTGCCGAAGCCTATACGAACAGAATTGATGGCCTTCTAGAATGAAAGTTTTGGACCCTCCGGCGCAGGGCGCCTCATTGAGATATCGCAGTCGCGATTGTATTGTCCGGGCGTGTCTAAAGATTTTCGAAGTTATTTGCAACAGTGCAATACATATTAGTGTTATAAACGACATAAAAGAGAAAAGGTCAAACCGATTGCTTTTAATGCCACTGCATGGAGCCAGTTTCTGCATATTGACCTGATATGTCCACTGCCGGTGACTTGTGGCGAGGTAGCGTTTGATTTTTTCATATTCGATACGGTTACCCAGTGGGTCGAGTTTGTACCACTGAAGAAAATCACGTTAAAGAGAATATAAAGTGCTTAGGAGAGCGATGGTTCAGTCGATTTGGTGCACCAAAATTTATTGTTACCGACCAGGGCGCATAATTTTGGTCGAAAGAAGGTAATCAGTAGTAAAAGGAGCTTGACATAAAAAAATACCGCACAGCCTCTTAACACCTGCAGACCAACGCGACGGCTGAGCGCGGATATCGGACGATAAAAAAGATATTGCGATTTTGTTGCCATGAGGTCCCGGAATCCTGGAGAGACAAATTACATTTGGTCGAGCAGGCGATGCAATTATGGATGGCATATTACACTGCCAAGTGAACCCGTAATCCCTAGATCCCATGAGCATTGCACAATAGTGTTTATTCAGGAATGCTTGGAACAGCTAACTGAATATTTGGACCCCATAAATTGTGACAATCCTATGCAAGATGACATACAAGCACTCACCTAAGAGTCGGCGACTATTTCATTTTTACGAAGGTCGAGCCCATGGCACTACAGGCGGTGTCATGTGGAAAGTTAACATTCCCGATGGACCTCGAGCTTTCGCAATCGATCGTTCGCAGACGTAAATTTAACATAATAAATGTGTATTTTATTTTACTAAATAGACGCGCTTTATGTGTGCAGAATGATTTGAAAAAAGCATTTGTGTTGAGTTGAACAATGGATTGGAAAACTTAGTAAGATTACTGTCTGCAAAAATGAACACTTTTACAGCGGAGTTAGAGATAATTAAGTCTCCCAAAAACAATAAAAATGCAAGTCCAGATAACCACGACGTAGTCCTGACGTCGTCTATTGCAACTTGTCTAGCAATCCAATGATGTCGTTCGCACCGTTTAAGCACCGTTCTCATTTGATACAATCTGTATGGATGACCTTTTTGAATAAAGTTGTGTTTAGCATCAATTTGTGGCTATTTAGATTCATGTCATAGCACAAGTTCGGATCGAGCTTATTAAATTACCTTATTGATTAAATGCAATGCGGAAGGTATGCGCAGATTAGTCAATAAATATTGAGGGCTTTGTCAAGCAATCATTATTAACAAAAGTGTGACTCAGAAAGTAAAATATTTCCTCAGAAACATTTTGCTTGTTAATGAATTGTAATATCATTGGCCAAATGAGCTAGAAAGTAAATTCATAATCGCTCATTCTCATTTGACAATCAATGAACAAACTTTGATTTAAAAGTATCATATTAAAATATCAAAGAAATTATACTTTCCTTTTAATTTAAACTTTACAATAATTGATTGTTAAAAAGTGCCTAAGGCATTGTTTAAAACCAATTCAAATCAATTAATTATCGATTTTATACGGTAGTTTACGAAGACAAACTTAAAATTTAAACAATTCACGTTAGATATAAAAGCTCATATTATGCAGAACATATGTAGTCCATCAAGAGTTTTATCTTTGACATCTACAATAATGGCTGATGGTATTATTGGTAATAGTTGCATCAACTAGCTATTTTGCTTGTTTCAAACACCGTCTTACAGAGCTAATTGGACTATTCAATGTGATTATTTATTTTCTTTTTAAAACCTGAAGATGATGTAGCATACAATTTTTTGTTTTGACAAAGAATGAGATGTGATTTATCGTTAAGATAAACGAATTATGCGTTGCACATCGCATAAATGAACACAATGCAATGAATAAAATATCAATCTTTCTCTTATGCTTGCTAGATACACATGTCTTTATCTTTCGAAAAAGATCTCTTCTTTGATAGCTTTTCTATCTGGCAGATGGCAGCAACCGATGTGAACTTGCTACTGTGGATTGCATAAATTATTACTTGACTAACGGTTATAATATTCTAAATTCTCTTCAGATTCTCTCGTCTTTATTCGCCATTTACAGCACTGTAAATCGGGTGCAACTTGAGCTTTTCCTTCACTCATCACAATTACTTTTATTGTCATATCGTCTAATAGTGTCATTCTATATCGTGCATAATTGAAATTTCGTCTGATTTGTGAGTTTCTTTCATTTTCAGGATATATCAATATTTTCTTAATTATTTGCACTAATATCTGTTATTTCATATCTCCTCGGTACTAACCATTTGGCAAGGTCGCTACTAACCCAAAAGCTGGAGGCAAGGTAAATAAGCCAGTCGCCATTCCAGCAATAAGTGGCTAAATATAAATTTACACTTTGCGATTATACCTACTGTACCAGGTTAACTGCTTCCTTAATGTGGTTGCAAGAGCGGTTGCCTTGCGCAACCATTGCGTTCTTAACATATCTTTATGGCCTCCACACTACATGACATCCAAAAATGATCTGGCTTCAGAAATACGTAGGCGGCTTGGCGAAAACTTTCACAATATGATAAATGTTTCCCATGATATCTGTGGTGCTTTTATTCGAATTATACACAAGAGACCATGCCTGACAAGCTCCAATCCATAAAAGTATGATTTCTGCTGACGTTTTTTGGCAAAATTAATTTGAGTTTTAACAGCGAGTATATTACAGATACTACTTACGATTTCTATACATACTGCTAAAAAACGTGGCAACCCGGATTTGCTAAACTCCCAAATTTTCAATGGCCCACCACAATGCTGTTTATTTGCGTCGAAGCAGTGATTCGGAATTGCAACACTCCGTTATTTCACCGGTTTTGAGTTTAATAAAACCTTTGTTTGCAGGTTTTACAACCATTTTTAACCAATATCGATTAGGAGAATCCACACCTCATTAACTGGAGGAAAAATCATCCCCTTGAACTTCATTTTATGTTCCTAACTTGTTTTACGATCGAGTTCTAATTTACTCTTCTCGGAGACTTTTTCAGCAATTATGAGTAATTGCTTGCTCCTTACACAAAAAAATAAATCAACTGCAAAATTTGTCTCATTAAATTAGTTAGACGAAGGCCTGCTGTTTACAACGTGGTTTTGTCTTGTCGTTCAAATTGACGACAGTTTTCTGTTTGTTAGATATTCTTCTTTCTAAAATAACAGAACAGTTTTCCATTGGGTCAGGTTAGTTGCATAATTTGGACTTGAATCCACTGCCGTTTTGGCTGACGAATTTGTGTTACACTTCATTTATCTGTGTAGTCTACCAGCATCCAAATCTTTCAATCATTAATGTCACGTGTATTGACTAACTTTTGTCAAATATTTTGGTCGACTATTGGATCATTGCCTTATTTTGTACGATTTCAACTTCCTTAATGCCAACTGCTACCCAACGCTGCGACACTATGCTGACAATTTTCTGAATAACGTTGTGAACTTGCTATATGAAGCTATTATCACATGGATTGTTTTGCTTTGCAACAAATAATTAACTAAGATTCAGTACCGTGATATTTTTTCTAAGCCTGAACAATGCCGAGTGTCCTTCCTCATTTCTTCCACAGTTACTCACTTAAGAGAGATTCTGCAAACACTCAGACGCCCCATTTACTTCGTTACACTTAGCCATTATATTTCAAGTCCTTATCGCCTTTCTCTTTGCCCAGTCTCTTCTATTACGATCTGGCACATTCAGTCCTAAACGAAACCAGAGCAAATTATACACGTTACATGATAATCTGGCCGGGAAATCAAGACTGACACCATCGTATAGAGCCCGCAGTCTATCATTTCAACATATAGATGAGAATTGTTTTAACGCTGTATAAGCAAACGGATTCTGTCAACAAGCAATACAAATGATTACCAATTCTCGTCGGCAATATACACTTACAAATGACCAATCATTCAAAAAATCCAAAAAATATATATTAGGTATTTTATTTAAATCCAGGTTTCAAGCTTGACATATACTCGAATGTCATTATATATGCATTTCCCGTATGAACTAAGCGTTGCATAATGTAGAAAGGGCAATTTATCTAGTAGTCTGGTTTCGTCCTTATTGAGAATACTTCATAAATTGAATGAACACCAAATTATAAATTTTACCTTAACTTTTGTTTTTTGGTTAGCTGTTCTTTCAGGTTGAGCCCAAATAACATCTCTTTAGAACTAAAGTTCCAACTAGCTCTCATTAATTAACTGACACCACGCAACCTAGGGAAGTTGTACTGAATTGAACAATTATATAATTAAACTATCATTGATCTAAATAGTTGTTCTTACCGCATGCGTAATCAATTGGCGTTTAAGTATATTTTGCTTGTTCTTGCGGTAGTTAATCTGCAGACGACTTGCTATGGTATCATTTAAATTGTACTTCCACATCCAATAAATAAAATTTGGTAGTTGGTATTAACAAAAATTGAAGTATTTATTTGTTATCCATCTCACTAGCTATCATCATTTAACAATAAAAATTATTCAATCTATAAACTTATTTGATGAGCATGGAATCTCTGTCGTCATGATTGATCTCATGAGTTAGAACCATTTTACTCTGATTGCAAAAGTCTTAAACAAATATTTCTATACTGCAACTTTAATCCAAGAATTGTTTATACCGTCTATCATGCATATCCCATAAATGGCACATCGTTGCATTCTTATTTCAGAATCCTGTAATTCAGCAGGTATTTTCTTTACCAACTCGCTATATCGAAATCGATATCAAAGTCAATTTGAATGGGAACAGAATAGTGAAGCTTCATTTTGATTCCATCTAACATATGCCGCCTACATTCCGTTCCTTATACATGGAGTTCATAGACTCGATGAAGCATTCAGTTAAGAAATGTGCTAAGTAACTTGATTTTCTCTAAATATTAACTAAGTCACTTCAGAAAGCAGCACACAGGCCCGCTATATCAGCATGAACAAACAATTATATATATATATATATATATATATATATATATATATATATATATATATATATATATATATAATGTTATATTATATAATATAAAGACTTTGCTTAATGCAGGCTTATTTCCCGCTCCCCATATTCTGTCAGTGAGTTCAATTATACGCTCATTTTGGTTTCACATTTTGTCATATTGTAAATTATTTATTGATTAGTTAAAAGTGCCTTAACTCATGATCAGAACTACCACTGACACCTACTTGCCCATCTCTTGCGATAATGAATCAGTCACCACGTTAGATTTAGTTTTTTTTTCATTATTTCCCAAATTGCCTATCATTATCGAGTTCCTCTTCATTCCATCGGTTATACGTCCTTAAAAAAATAAATATTTGCTTTAGTGCAGTGGCCAAATTCGCCAAATAAATATTTTAAACACTGTTATTTTCCAAAGGACAGTCGATATTTCAAAGCACAACCTATTTGGGTAAATTCCAATAAGACTATGCAATTTATAAAGTTGTCTACTTTCGAAGGAATTCCTAGATGATAAAAATAACTGGAAGCATAGCATGTCGCTTTTTCAACTGTTATACTTTATGCTGCTAACATGTATACATTTGGACAGTACAACCGGCCATTTGGAGTTTAAAATTTTGTTTCTTTTTTATACCGGCTTGAGTGCTACTTTAGTGAATGTTAAACACCAACAAAATTTTTCTAGCGCACAGTAGCTATATTTTTATCCATATTTATTTTGCACAAGTTTCTCCGTTTTTTTCACCTATCCGTGTGATTTTTCACAGTAATAGAATGTTGCCGGATTCATCGTGCCCTGCCGTGATCAATGTGAGAAGCATCTCCATCATCTTCGCTTCTTTCAAGCTCTCAAGTTAATTCAAATTAAGCCAACATGAATTCTCGTCGCAAAGGTGTTCTCCCATTTTTCCAAACTGTTTGCCTCTAATAGCCGTCTAAGTTAATTTGAAATCTGATGCTACTCAACTATTCATTTCCCAGTCACACATAATTTTTAGCACTATTTAATCATTTTCGTGCGCACACCCAAATAAGTATGATAAACGAGAAATGTTGCGCGGTGTGAAATAGATTAATTACCTGGCACTTGTGGTGCTCTACAAAGTATTTTTATCCACTGCTTTCAATTTTATTCAGGATATTATTACGTCATGTGGTAATAATTTCTAGCACTATTTTTATCATTTTCGTGCGCACACCCAAATAAGTATAATAAACGTGAAATGTTGCGCGGTGTGAAATAGATTAATTACCTGGCACTTGTGGTGCTCTACAAAGTATTTTTATCCACTGATTTCAATTATATTCAGGATATTATTACGTCATGTTGTAATTTAATTTAATATGTTGGATTTATACTTACTAGTAGATATCATATGCATAGCTGTCTCTTCACTAGATAAGTGTGTGTCATCTACTAATGTACGTGTGTCTGCACGCTTACATCCATCGAATTGAATTTACTGTTGGCTAATGACATCTACAAACGTTTAATAAGATAGTCGTATGGCATGTATTTGCGTATATCCACGCGTTTGCTTCGATCTGAGAAGTAGTCGGCAGCTGAACATGAACTCACATACAAGTGAAACAACAATGATCTAATAACAACGCCTAACGATTAATTAGATAAGCGTCCGTCATGCTTTTGCGTGTGTGTTTTGTTTAGGAATGAGAAGAAATCGATTACCAATAATTAACAGCACGTGTATCACTTATACAAATGAACATAATCTAATAAATGTCCATTACTCGTTGCACACGTCATACAAGTTTATTACACTTACGTTCTAAAATGAAGTATTTACAAGGGACATCCAGGTAAGGAAGTGGAACACATACTGTTAACACACTTGTACAAAAATTTCACGCAAAATAATTAGGAATTATTAAAAATAATAAAGTTTAATTCTGTTAAAACAAAAATGGGATCATGATATAAAAATGAAAGAATTATTATAGTAATAGTGCAACAATGGTGCCTTTTAACGTAAATGTTTATTAAGCTGCGCTACACTCCATAAAGAGCCCAAGTTTATAGATACAGTAAGATAACAGGTAATAAAGGATAAAGTTACAAGAAAATCCTAAATTAATTAATACATTGTTAATTAGTTATCTCTCGTCAACTGTAATTTAATGGTAATCCAAGGATCATATTATTTTAATTCAGCGAGTTTCCGATTCTGATTCATACAATTTTCGCTTCCTATCACTATATATTTCTGTATTCCAAATCGAGCCTAGTAGTTTTTCTACGATTGTTGCATTAATTATATCATCATTCAATTTAATTTTGATGGATTACCTAACCAATCATGTCCATCAATTACTGTCACATATTAATACGCGTCCATAACCATCTCAGTTAACTGTATGTCCTGTCTCTACAGTACGACGTCCCAGATCTGATTTATTAACATTCCTATATTTGCATGCGTTAGTATGTTCTTCTATTCTTACCTTAACTGGGCCTATGGTTGCACCCACACACATGAGGCTACATTCCTTACACGGCATTTCACCCAATTCTGATATGTCTAAATGTTCAATTTTCTACTCTCAATTGGGATGCTTATTGCGTCAGTATTAAAATAGTAACAGTATTTTATTTCAATGCTACCGATATCATTTTCTAAATTACTTTGAAATCAAGTATTATAATGACCCTCCGATACTATTACGTTCCTTCTGACAAATTAAGTTTACCTATGACGGCCAGCATAGTTTCTGCTATTAACTTATGTTAGTAGTCATAATCAATTAATATTCATCGCATTATATCCAATATACTTGCCAAGTGCTTTGTACCCTTTATTCTCAAGCTCATGAATGCAATTGCTGTTCAGACACCGATTTTTATTTTATGAATATGGTTTGACTTTAAATTAGGAAGGATACCTGAGTAAGTAACCTTCCTATAAACTTCTTGATCGAATTTTTAAAATTTCTAATTAATTTGACATCCAGAAATGGTAATTCGCTACATGATTCCTTCTCAATTGTAAATTTTAGTACGCTCAATTAATTGGCTAAGTTTTGGAAATTTATCGCGTCCTCCTTGTTATGACTCAGAATAACTAATATGTCGCGCCAAGAATAGTACGCATAGCGTTGGCTTTGGTGGTGTAATAACTAAGAGATTTTCGCGATGTAATGCATGTAGATATATAATATTTGAACTGACAGTGGTTGGTCCATTGGAAGACCTCCGATTTTCTTATCAAATTCCTTTTTATGTATAAAATAAATGGCAGTCATAAATGTGTACATCATCTGCTGAAGATATATTATCGTCCCTTTCTGTCTTCCTAATAATGCCAGGTGTTCAACCAGGCACATAGTTACATGAAAGACACCTACCTTGTGAAAAGACAGCTATACTTATGAGATCTAACAGTAAGTATAAATGACACAGTTTCGACTAAATTTTTCACTGGAATTAATAAAAGACAAACTGTTTGCGTGATAAGTTTTCCGTTACAGAAAAGCTTCTAAAATAAAACGCTGAAAAATCCGGATTAAAAATAGAGACAGAGGATGCAAAAATCTTGTTTTGTGCAGAAAGTACCAGGTAATATATCTGTTAATTAATTAATATAAAAAACAGTATATTTTCGGATGGACCTTACCAAAAAATTTCTATTTTTATTCCTATTTGAGTATTAGTATTAATTCCATTTTTTTTAAATTTAAAACTTATTTTGCGTTTGACCCAATGTTATTATCTTGAGAGTTTAGTTGAATAGAAAAATAATTTTAGTGTAATTTGAGGGATTATATCCATTGTTATACATTTTTGCGAACTTTGTTACACCGTGCATTTATATTTTTGTTATAACACAAAACCTCCATGTCCCGATTTTATTAATGTGTAATGTTTTCGGGTCTTTCATTTAATCATTCCTTCGGATGAATTAATTTTGATATACTGTTAATGATTTATTTACTATATTTTTTGGACTTGAGTTCTTTTCATTGTTATTTTATAGAAAATTCGAAGAAATACATTGTTTCGAAAATTTAAACAAACGTTGAACGCGATGCGAGAAATACATTTTCTTTCTTTTCTTCATTAATATATCGATAATAATTATTAAAATCAATCTCGACGGTTGTGGAATGGTTAATATCAAAAACATTGAAATTTGTAACCCTGATTCAATTACCGTCCGGCGCAGTAAGTATTTATTTCATTTCAACTCATCTCCCTTTCTTTTTTACGTTAAATGAAAGATTCAATTTCGAACAACTTGGTTCTATTCTACCTCTGTAATTTGATAATTTTAAAACTGAATTAGCTAGAGATCGCTTGACGTTCATAAAAAAATTTTTCATTTGGCTTTATTTTATGTCTCTAACAGAGGAAATTTTGACTCACAAATAAATTCAAGCAATATCTGGAAATCGTTTAATTCAATATATCTAAAACCTATTATGAAGTCCTTAAGCCTGCTTAAAATGATTTGGAACATGTTAAGAATGTTAAGCCACTATTTATACTATGGAAGCATGTCTAATGGAGATAATAATAAGTAGTCTGAAAGGCTATGAATAACGTAAGATATATCACGGGGCTAGATTATATTTTATCTTGGTTTTGCGTTTTTACATAAATCAATTCTAAGTAGTCAGTTCTTTAAGCCCGTTTATGATTTAAAAATTATCTACGCGACATGTTTCAATTATATTAAATAAACTATTATAAGCATGGCATTATATATTAATTAGCTAAGTAAGCTTGTAATATATCTTTTGTTAAATAATTATTCATTAAAACACTAGCGTAAAAATAGGTGGTAGTGATGACTTTAATTGTACATAATTTAGAATCTCTAGTTTATAACATTTTTGAGACCGTATTTCAATGATTATGGTGCGAAATTTTATTGAGAATCTTCTGTGGAAAAGACATTGAAAATATTGTAGTTAGTGTGAAAAAGATTGGCATTTATAAGAAGAAATATAATGCCGAAATATATAGAAAAATATTTATTTTGTTTAAATAAACCAATCTTGGAATACACAGTTGTGAAATGGAATCCATTTAAAACTTGTCCATCTGATACGTTAGATGCAGATGTGCCCAGGTTCGTGTCCTGTACGCGGCAAATTCTGGACAGTAAGCGATGAGTTCCCAATAAGAACGAAATCAGTCTACCGGAGAAATTTCCTTCACCACACTTTAAAAAACATAGTTTATACTAACACATTTATGTACATAATGGGTCGGGTGTTTAAATCAAGATCGCAACCTTGATTAAAAGTACGTATTGGAAGCTAAACAGAAATGTTTTATAGAATAATTACCTTTTGTCTTTTGTCGCTAATAAATATAGGCTAAATTTAATTTCTTTACAGCTTTTATGGTTTAGAAAATTATTTTATTTCATTTAAATATTTCACCTAAATCAGTGAACATGTGTTTAAATTAACCTGTTTAAATTGTGTTATGTCAAAGTACCAGCTCGGAATTATTTTCCAATATTGGAAATTTTGCAAATAAAAACTTGTTGTGGTTCAAAATTTATAAGATATATAATCAGTTGATATACAACTTCGGGTATGATCCAATTTAATTTTTTGTGTGCGGAAAAAAGGAAAATCTATTATTGTACTGATTTATTGAAGTTTGAGTTTTTCTATACATTGTCCTATTCTGTTGTGCTAATAATGCACGCAGGCGCAATTTGTTCGATATGTTTGATATGTAATTTTGCTTATAAATATGTTCAGTATTCAAGCTATGTACTTAACTTTTGTTAGATCTATTATGTTTTAGTAAATACTTTTACAAATTTATTCTATTTAGTTCGTTTTAATTGGTAAATATGAGATTGTTATAGTTATTATATGAAAAGTAATTGTTTTATTGCAATCAATTATCAGTAGTCCATTTTTTTCGTTGAATCGTCTTTCATTATTATTTCTTTTGCGATAAATAAAAGGAAACTTTTCTTTATTTAGAAATCAAGAACTGTTGTGTAAATATTGAATATTGTTTTTACGCTCTCTTTTTTTAGCAAAATAAATATCTATATTGTATTCTGTCTTCTTTATTTTAATCAATTTAGATTATTTAATGACAATCCTATTGTAGAATGACATTCCCCATTATTGATATTTATATCTTTAAATCTGAATTACTTTAGAATATGTCGTTAAAGTGAATAAAAAAACAGGTATTAATTATTTACACTGTGATAATGAGACATGCATTTATGTTTAACTATACATATTTCTTAAATGTGACTTTCTTTTATTTGTTGTACACATTCTGATAATGTAAAATATTTGAAGTAACATGTGTGGCTTGAATACAAATATAGAAAATTCTTTTCTATGCCTTTCTATTATAAGTATAAAATTCAACCATTCTAGAATTGTTATTGTTGACTTTCTTTTACAGTAGCTAATTACGCACGTCTTCTTCAGTCACATTTGGGAATTAAGTAGATATCTCTTTCGCGAAACATTCTTTTATTACCCTATGCTTTCAACAGCGCATGGAGAGAGGTTGATATTTATTATATATTTGACTAAATCTACATATCAAAGAGCATCTGTCAAGCAAAATCATTATTTACTGGGCAATCACAAAAATAAAATTTCCAACTTGAATTAGAATTAAAATTAGAAGTAAAATTGTAATATATTAATTTTGAGTCAACTAAAAATTGAAGTAAATATAATGAAATAGAAGAATATATGCAAGGTTCTAAAGACGACAATTTCATAAAAATATGTACAACAAATCATGAAGAACAGAGTCATAATGACAATATTTAGAATGTAAATAATAAAGTTATTTGCAAATACCTTGAATTGTACAGATATACGAGTTCATAACCCGAAAGACACTACAGCACATTCAGGTAAAAATCATAGCGGATAAGCATTGAATTGAGTTAACATAGGAGACTCTTGATATAGCATTTGCAACAATCACCATTTCAAGGTGTTTATATGTTTAACCTTATATACTGCCTTAATTACAACACATTTGATTATTTTTCTGGGTGAATTGCAACAGTAGATATGGTCCCGCTAGATAGAATTCTCGTATTAGGATTACGCAAACGGTATCTTTTATTTTTTTAATTTTTCCAGGTTTACTACTATACGGCTTGACTCTAATCTCCGCCTTAATTTAAGGAATAATTTTCACAAACTGCTTAATATTTTTCTACGTTTTGCTTTCCTTACTAGATGTAATGACTTTCCTTTTTTTATTCTTCTCTGTTACGATGGTTTATCCCAAATTTTATACTTCTATCGCTCCGAATCTGAAGCCGTAGTTGTCAGTTGACACTTCATTCCTAATCAAAAGGGTAGTGACTCTGTGAAGCAATCACTCAGTACACAAAAGCAAGTGATAAAACCCTCCAGTTATTTAGCTGTCTGTCTGGGAATATTTGTATGTACTTGGCGGCCACGTCTGACAATTTTTCAAATGAGGCAGCTGGAGAAGTTGTTCTTCGCAAACATATTTAGCGCAATTCATTTATCTGATCTTGCGCTCACCGAATTCTAAAGGTGAGCTGACATTAGATATACTTGCGCAGCTATATGGAAAATATCATCAAATAAAAGAAGTTTTTGCGAACATGCAGCGTGTTTTTTTGAAAAAACGCAAAAGATTCAGCAATAAATTATAAGAATATCGTATATCGCAATCTCTCTTAGTCTCTTCATGGAAGGTCCGTCCGAGCCGTGGCAGCACCTTATTGCAAAGAGTAGCTGGTAAAACTGCAAAAACTCAGCCGGCGATTCATTCTCTCTCTACTACCTAGGTTATTTCTTTGTTTTCAACATTTCAAAAGGAAGACGCTCTATTGTTGAGGGTAGTATTTTGAATGCTCAACTGTCTGCCCCTGTGTTGTTTTGTCTCTCACGTTTTGAAGTTCAACCTCTCTCAACCAACACTTACTGTGGGTCGTCTATCTTTACTCGGCCAGCTTTTGCTATGTCTTGTCGACTTGAAACACTGACTTCAGTCTTGGCACTTGAACCCGTGTTGTGTAATGCACTAAAATCCTTGTACCCGCCCTATTTTCTGATTATTCTAGCGCCTCCTAAACCCCTTTTAAATTAAAAGAGGTATGTACGTGCATTTTTAAACAGAATTTTGAAGGAAGGTACAATACCAATTAGTATTCTAATGATGACAGTCAACACATTTCCTAAAGTTATTAGACCATCTAGTAACAGTGATTATAATTACATCTCGACTATCCCTTCACTTTTTAAGAAAATTTATCAATTAATACTCGTCCATTAAAACTTTATATAACCGGCAGACTTTTATTCATGCAAAATTTGTTTTACAAATTATAGACACACAAGTTCGAACATATATCCATGTGGAAATGGGTAAGAACGCTGTAAAAGAAGAATATCGATGCATTAATAATTTTTAACGATATCTCATAAGCCTTTGTCACAATATATTTTAATACTTTAATGAAGGCCATTAGCTTATCGTTAGTTTACTTGGCTACTAATTTTATAATATGAGAATGATTACTCAGGTAAAAAATATGTGATCCAGATTACTAAAAATGAAAAATGAAGCATAGGAAAAATCAAGCTTGTTACCTATATTATTTAAAATCATATTTGCGAATTACCAAAAGCAGAACTTTAATGGTCCAATATACAAATTTGGTGATGATTCAAAAATTATTTTAGAAATTGATCCGAAAAATATTTATTTCTCCAAAAATTATATATATATATATATATTTATATATATATATATATATATATATATATATATATATATATGATATCATACCGTTTTACTTAACACAGTATTCTTATAATTAGGAAAACATATATATATATATATATATATATATATATATATGAAGTTTTTAATAACATTAGGGTTAAGAATAAATGGTAAAGTCTCAAAATCGGTCATAACACGGAGTTTAACTATATTCATGTTCATGTTGCTGTTATTAGTAATGTTTTAGAGATTAAATGTTAGATCTAATCAAGGATCTTTTTCTAATCATTCGGTGTTCAGCGTGCTCCGAGAGACATTTTAAATGATTAGGTGACTGCGTTATACAATTACAAATGTATATTATTTCGGTTTGGCCGATTAGGGAATATGTTGTCGATATTTGTAATAAAGTGAAAAAAGTTTCGTCAGACAAGATATATTCTGCACAAAGAAACGTTGCAAATAATTTAGTCCTGACTCCCGCATCACATATGTAAGCAGACTAAATTTTTAATCACTGTAAACCACATGCATTAGGAGAATGCGCTATGGTCTATAAGTAATCCAATTGAATCTGCGGACGTATGTCTATATGAAAATACATGGGGCAGAAACTAAGTGTGGATAAACGGCATTCAATTCTACTTTGGTGGGAAATCTCGCGGGGAGCCATTCTGTTTTTAGAAAATTTATATAATTTACAATGTATTGCCAAAAGGGCTTAAAGAAAACACGGTTTCTAAGATGATATTTTTAATTGTTATGTAATAAACGTGATAAAAACACGTGATCCTAATGATCTATTGAATTTTGATTATGCGAATAAATTATCAGGCTGAAACATAGGAGCAGGATAAATATTATTTATCACTTATCTTATTAAGAATCCTTTGTACTTACTGTTTTATTCTGTTGAAAAGCACTATACACTATACCAGTATATTAGCTACCTTTACGAATAAGCAAATGGTAGTCACATTTTTCTCCGATCAACGCATAATCCTGCTTTAGAGAAAACAAAAATGTTAGGTTAGTAGATATTGTCGAAAATTTTGATAAACTTATTTTTACACAAATTTCAGAATTTATCTTACTAATTCTCTACAGCCTATTTTGCACTGCAATGGTTATAATGTAGTGGTTGGTGAATGTAATATAATACATGACGGCGAAATTACCATTCTATTCTACAATCATAATCTAATGCAAATTATAAACGAACCAGCTAGATATTTTGAATGGATAAATTATGTTTGTTTAGAACTATAATCGGATAACTGGCACAGTTATAATGTTATCAATTTCTTTAAAAATTAAAACATAAACAAATGTTTTACGTTTGAACAATATGAGTTGTTAAAAGCAGAAAATGTCTTTTGATAACAAACATGTTCTGAGTTCCAGAATTAACTAGGATATTTTCCAAAAATTAGGTGAAATGTTAGATTATGTACAATGCGTAATATGGGCAACGATCAGTTTTTTTACTGTTTTAGTGCTTTTACGTAATATATATATCACTTTTACGGATACTATACTAAAATAAATAGATAGAATGTTATATAAATTAATAAATAAAACAGATATTGTGATGAAATATAGTTCTATTAAGTAAATTTATAAAATGAGGTTAGATTTGATTGATAATGAAAGTAATTCATCACTACAGGCTATCAATTAAAGAGCAGAACGAATCATATTAACGAAATATATGAGCAATCCTGGACTTGGATACAAACTTCCAAATTATGACAGTAAAAATGAAAAAAAATAGTAGCTCATATTACCATTGGATACAATTTAGTGTAAATTACCTGCTAATGGAGGGAATCATTTGGTAATTGAATATGTAATCCTCAAAATGAATAGCATATGAGTGAGAAAACAGATCTTTCAAATGAATAGAAATCAAGCCTGGTAATAGACAGTGATGCATTGGTAAAATTAACGTCTAACGTAACCTACTTTCTGTACCTTTCATCATCTTGAACGCACTCCGCGCCTTTTTAAACAGAATTTTGAAGAATTTAAAAATACCATTCGATATTCTTACAATCGAAACAATGCAGTTGACTAAGGTTAGCAAGCCATGTTGTGCCATCGACCATAAACTCATTACTATTATATCTTCATTTTTTTAAATAATCGTACGATTAATACTAGATCATTTAGGATCTGTTGGATGTTATCTTTGATTCAAGCCATCAATTTTTATGAATGATCGATCAATAAATGCTAACATGTAATTTCGCGCGATGAGAAATAATTGAATGCATTAATTGTCGTTATCCATATCTCAAGAGCTTTTGACTCCACATCTCTCTATTCTATTATAAAAGCAATTAGTTCATTGAATATTGAACCGAATATCTTTAATCTGCTTAGGTTTTATTTATAGAACGGAAAAGTCAGTATTAAATAAGGTAATTTCAGATCTAAATCAATAAATGTTACAACTGGAGTTTCACAAGGATAACGCTTGGGGCCTATGTTATTTTAATTCATATAGACGAATTTGCTAACAAAGGCCCTTAATGCTCGAGTTCGCGAATTTTCTGATATTCTAAATATCATATTCTGAATAGATCAAAAATGTTCCTTTCTCTATAAAACCAACACGCGATTGTACTGTTCTGAGTAGTATTAAATCACATTAGGTTTGAGAATAAATATTAAATAAATAAAAGCATTATAAATCGGTAATAATGCTATTATTAATATTTACGAGATCGAACTTCATCAATATTACACTGATATAGACATAGCTATTCGGTTTACAGATAAGTCTGCGAAACATCGTGAAAGAATATCTGGACGCTAATAAATAGAAAAATAATATTGGAAAAACTATGCTTCATATAATTTTATTGGCTATTATCATTAACTATCAATTGCTATTTACGATTCTCCCTAATTTGTGTATAATGCAACATTCGAATAATTCTTTGATATCTCCAATTTTTGCGCCATATGGTCCCGTAGAAAACGTAGTGTTATTTATATCATGAATTATATATAATAATAAATAATATAATAAAATATAGTATTTTGGCTTTACCATAATAACCGTATCGAGCTGTGATTTAGCATACGAAGTGATAATATCGTGAACATAAACCAGGTTTATGGAATAAATTCTGGCACAAGAAAGTTTAAAATTGACAGTGTTATCCATCTAACTTCCTAATCCCTATAATATGTCAATATCTAACTGCAAAAGATCGAAACACTGAGTGTTTTCTATTTCATCAGTGAATATTTTAAGCAAGATTTTGTCTTGGTATTTTGCACCTATTATTTTTGGTAATTAATTAAGTATAAGATTAATTATAGGGAATAAAATGAGTTTAACTGCGAGCTATTTAACAATATTGATATGAATATAAGAAGCAATAACTACAAACCAGACAATCGCATTATTTTGATTGACGCTGCAAAAATATTTTCAAAGTAAGAAGAATTAAATTGATATGACTGTCTCAGACTAGGGGGCATTTCCAAAGAAACTTTTAAGGAACTTGTTTAGAACAGAATAATTTATTTGAGCTTTCAATGGAAGGAGAAATCAACTCTAAAATACAGAATAAGACTGACATAATACATCAAGCAAAAATGGAAACCACCTACCGTCTGAATTTTATGACAGATTACATGCAAATGCTAGTGAGCTTCATATCACTCTGGAAATTGCTATCAGAATATTAGTAGCAGAATTTTTATAATCAAGATTGCGGTCTTGATATAAGCACCTGACCCATTAACTACTTACATATGTCGGTATAAACTAAGAATTGTATAGTGTAGAATAGACAATTCATCCAGGAAGCCGGTTTCGTCCTTATTCGGAACTCACCATGTACTGGCCAGAATTTGCCGCAGACAGGACTCGAACCTAGGCACGTCTGCTTTGGAATCTGGTGCTCTAACCACTGAGCCATCCTGCCGCACACTACACTGCACACAATTTTCAGTTATATACTAACTAAGGCAACTTGGTCAGTTTATTTTTCCTTTAGGTGGCGCTCATATGGCATCCATTTAGACCCAAAGTTCCAACTAACCATCCAAAATCTGTCATTACTGAACAGACACCATACTACATGGGTAAGTGATATTTAAATGAACATTTATATAATTAAACGAACATTGGTTGCGCGGGTGGTGATAACAATTATTATAATCAAGGTTGCGGTCTTGATATAAACACCTGACCCATTAATTACTTACATATGTCAGTATAAACTTAGAATTGTATAGTGTAGAAAAGGCAATTCATCCAGTAGACCGGTTTCGTCCTTATTGGGAACTCATCATGTACTGGGTAGAATTTACCGTGCCCAGGTTAGAACCCCATCCGCGGCAATTTCTGGCCAGTACCGATCTACTGGATGAATTGCCTTTTCTACACTATACAATTCTTAGTTTATACTGAAATATGTAAGTACTTAATGGGTCAGGTGCTTATATCAAGATCGCAACCTTGATAATAATAATAATTGTTATCACCGCCCACGCAACCAATGTTCGTTTTATTAGTAGCAGAATTGACAGCAAGATTAAGAACAACGTTGTATTTATATTATATGTTAGAATTAGAGTTGACAAATTGGCTCGAAAGATTTGACAAAGTGTACCGACAACAGAAATAGAGCTGCACATGAACATTAACATTCACAAGTAATCAAAGGTTTTTGCCGTAAAAGCGGACTTGTACCAATATCAAGAACTCCGACAAATTTCAAAAAGACTCTTGACAATAGAGAATGAACGTAGTAACCTACGTCGAAATAAGTGTTTAGCGAAAAACAAGATCAAAAATTCTGGCAAACGTTAGTCACATCCTCGTGGACAAAGAGCGATTTCCAAACGCCGGGAGGGTGATTCGCGTGATGGTACTCAAGAATCATGTGAATGGTGTATTTCGTAATTAAACGGAGCTGTAAAATTATCAAGTCAAAAGATGAATTTTTCTACGGTTAGATTATCTCCAATGGAATGGTTGCTCCCATCCAGTAGCATGGAGTAGCTTTCACGAAATCTCGTGGAACCCCCTTAGTAGAAGCAGTTTACGAGTTGCTTATGATAGTCTCCAAGGAGCGTCTATCAGGGGTATATTGAAATTATCGAAGTCCGGCTTGAGAGTTTCGATTCAGTCGTCAGTTTTAAGTTGCAATCCTGGAATTCCTACTTATGTTCTTGCATAATAAGGTGTCACGGTACGTGTCAGTACGTGATGAGTTCCCAATAAGGACGAAACCTGTCTACTATATGAACTGCCTCTTCTACACTATACAATTTGTAGTTTATACTGACAAATGTGTGTACTTAATTGGTCATGTTTTCATATCAAGATTGCAAGTAATGTTCGTTTGCTCAATTCAGTCGTCAGTTTGAGGTTGCAATCCTAAAAGATATGATAGGTCAGGGAATTCTACGTATGTTATTGCATAATTAGGTGTCTCAATTTGGTGTATCGATGAGATGAATTAGTGATCGTGGTAGTCAGTTTATGTCTGAACTTTGTCTCAGGTCATTGAAGGCCATGGGGATTGAAGTGAGGTGCACAAATGTATGCAATCCAATAGCTCATGGTATGATTAAGAGACTGCACAGGGAAATGAACCCCCAATAACGATGGACTAGGTTATATTGTTTAGTACATGATTTGCCTATAGTTTTGCTTCCAATTGGAAATAAGTACTGGGCTTGGCTAGGAATATCAATAGCAGAGCTTGTTATGGAGAGCCATCGTGGCTACCTGAAGATCTTACAAACGCTCCACGTTATCTCGATTGGGTCTCTGGCTAAATAGATTGATTTTTAGGAGCACTGAGGAACAAAATTAGACGCTTATGTCTCATCAAGACTCGAAGTTTGAGGACAAAATACCATGTAACTGCAGATTTAAAGCTGCCATCGCATGCATGTAAACTCAACGCGAACAGAGGAAATTGTCTGGCTCCGTATTATAGGATGCCATTCAAAGTCAATTTTATGACTGAGAAATATGCATTCATGAAAGTGAATGGCACAGAAGAGTGTGAAGCACTGTATCACTCGGCTCCACTATTTGCATGGATGAAGGAGGAGACTGAGGAGCAACACGCATCAAAGTTACAAGGGACTGAGGCGAAATTTGACTCTAAGATATATTTGGTAATGAACTATCACCTTGAAGAGAACTAGGATCTCTCATCATTGAGTGACAAATGTAAATGTTAGCTCATCGTCATGATTACTGAGTTTAGTTTTTCGATATTTTATGCAAATATTAGTAGTTTTAAGAACAAAAATTTAATGTTTTCTAATTTCCTTTAATAAAAGTTTAATTGTATTATTTTAGTCAAAACAAGGTTCAATAAAGATAGTGAAAATAATGATGTTAATATTCCTTCGCATTACATCTTTCGTAATGGAAGTCGGTTCGATAAGTGAGCATACGGATTTGTTAAATATTCAAAATACTTATAAAATGCTTATCCTTTACTTTCCTGTGATAAAAATTTTATTATTGATTTTCTTACGTATCTGATTGATAATTCGACTCTGAATAATGATCTGCAATTTATCAGTTCCGTGCAGTATATATTTATTTTACACGGATATAATATTTTTGGTAGTTTATTTCAAAAATCTTCATGAGAACGAAATATCTAAGACATTTGATAATCATGGTATTCTACAAAATATTTATGAATCAAAAAGAAGTTTTGAATGATTATATCATATACATTTAGAGACTGAAGTTTTTACTAATTACTATTATTGTGTGGTGAATTATTTCCATTAATTTCATCACGAGTAATTTGTTTTGAAACGGGATAATCCAAAAGTGAACGAGTAGATATTCACGATCTTAAATGCCCATTTCTAATTTTTCAGAATTAATTGAAAACTAATTATAAATCATAGTACGTTGTTTGATTATGAGTGTTTTGTGCATCTGAAAGCAAATTATTTTATAATCTCAGTCCCCAATTTTTTGAAAAACCTTCTTCAAAGTTATTCATTTATAAATACTATTCCGAGAAAGATTGGCATACGGCTATGAAAAAAAGGAATAAAAAGAAAAACAATTGTTAAACACAATCTGCTTTTAAGCAAAAAAAAAGATAAGATTGGTTAAACGAGATAAAAATAAACTCTTTGCTGATGGTTGTTCAATAAAGATAATAATACACACACACACACACACACACACACAATAATAATAATATTAATAATAATAATAATAATAATAACTTTATTTGGCACCAAAGACCAACTGGCCCAACAATTGAAATAATAATGTACAAATCAAATGCATGTTATGTAAAGTTGAATGTAATTGTGACTAGCAAAGTATATAACCATAAGGATGAAAAGAAAAGGGCTTCCATTAACATCATGATAGGTCGTTCTGCGAAGAAAGAGAAGCAATTTGACCAGGTAAGGATCGACCAGATTAAGGCTCGTGAAGAGTCCGATTATCACTTCGGGATTTGTTGTCACCGGATGAATGAATTTGAGACTGAGTTAGAAGGCACGGAAGGACCAGATGCAGACATCGACCGTTGAAATTCTTTTCATAATTTTCGAGTTTATTTAGGATAGTTTTTGCTAGGATAAAGTCGACTAGATTGAAGCTTGTGGAGAGTCAAAATATCAGTGTCGCGTGCAGAGTTCACTGACTTCAGCTAAATGAGATTACAACTGTTGGAAGGCAAGGAAGAATCAGCGTCAGATGTATATCGTCAGATGGTCAAGAAGAGATTTCAAGTTTCCGATCGTTTGCTGAAACAAAATGCGGAGAATTAGAAGAGCAAATTATGGCAAAGTACTTGGATACGGTTAAACAAAAATAGTTTTGGAGAACCCAGCTTTGACCATTAGCATTAAAGAGGGAAGACACGCTTTAGGAATCTAGAAGAAATCTTCCCGATAGCTTAAGAAGATTCTAGTGTGAGAGGTTACTAGAATTTGCTATCAAGTTAAATCATTAAACTGTTGGATGTGTTGCGACTTATGTAAGAGGTTCTGTGGAGGAAGTTAAATCCTCCGCCATATGTAAAATAACATTAACTGATAAATTTAAACCACCATGGCTGATTGTAACGAATTTCATTTAAAAAGAATTTTTTTCTTTTTAATTTCCAGAACATTCTTTGTTTAAATACTTGACTTTGAATTGTGCGCCATTTTCAGTTTTCGAGTGTCTCGCACCTCGACTGGTCTTAACATATTTTGGTCTGCTGCTTTTTTAACATTTTTCTCTAGTAACACGAATACATCTCAACAATATATTCCTACTATAATTGCCTCTTGTTCTGATATCATACCACACAGAAAAGGGTCGTTCTGGAACAGGTAATTTGATTATTCTGTTGTTCACGTATATCACCTTCCAGATTATTTGTACGGGAATTATCACGATACAACTTTCGCATTCCGATTGCCTAACATTAAGTGTCGATTTAATTGTTAAACTAATAAGACATGGAGACCGATATTAAATTTGAGGACACAAGTAGGTTAGTGCAGGATATTGCGGAATTGAATCTAACAGATGTAAATGGAAATATAAGCATATCAGACTCTACTGTGAATTTTAGGACTTCCAGCGATCTGGCATCTATGGGGCTTACAGACGCGAATAGTTTAGGGGCCTCAACAAAATTTGGCGACCGCGCCAGTCCAAGAATTTTAAGTCTACCACAGTATAAATCAGAAAAACATTCAAGTTGGGTAGGAGATGCCCAAATGATATTCAGTGCTTATAATATCGTGAACCCTATGGATAAATTTGTTGCAGCATGGATGGCAGTGCCTGAAAATTTCTGAAATGCTTTGGAAAATTTCAGAGACAGAACTCTGGAAGAAAAGCCGTACAATGCATTTGAGTTATTAATTGCTGTAATTCAACAGGGATATCAGCCTGGAAGATCAGCGCAAATTTGCGAATTATTACGCTTAGATAAAAATGGGAGTCAACTACCGTCCGAATTTAATGAACGCCTTTTCACAAAAGCTTCCACGTTAAATATATCTCGAGATGTAGTAAACTCCATTTTTACAGCTAAGCTACCAATTGGGCTCAGAACAACATTGGAAGTATTTAACACAATGAGCATAGATTGGCCAACAAAACTCCGAGGGTTAGACGGCGTGTATAAACAGCAAGAACCACAAGTACATGCTGCAATAGCAGATTCTGTAACGATGCAGCCAGTCAGGGCAGATACCGAAAACAACCTGACTGTACAAGAAACCTTGCGTTTCTTATGTAGAGAAGTTGCTAGCTTGCGTAGTGATATTGCACAACTTCAGAGTCAGGATAAGTATGCTAGACGTCGAAGGAGTCACTCACGTCAACGCTTCGAAGGGCCACGCGGATGGTGTAAGGCACATTGCGAATACGGACGCAGTGCGAAGTTCCAAGGTGAGAATTGTATTTACCCGCGATTAGATGGACCCAGATGGAAAGGAAGCACAAAACCGGTTAGAGAAATCCATCACCGGGAAAAGGACAAAACCCCCGCTAGTAGGAGCCGTAAGGGGGATTCCATTGCAAAGGCTCCCAGGTATGCCTTTAAAAGGCATACTCAAAGCTAAAGATGCGACTAGAGCAAATAGCACCGAGATAGAAGGCAAGAGAGTCCGATTCTCACTAAGCGGAGATCTGGAAAAAATGCCGGATTTTCCAGCAACAAGTTCATTATTATGGATGAATTATCTGGATTAGAATTTCTCATTGATACGGGTGCTGAGGTAAACATAGTTAGTTCAGACGTGGTGGAAGCAGATTGCTCCACATTTGATTATCAACTATGGGCCACTAACAGTAGTCCGATTGGAGTAAAAGGGATAAAAGAAATGTCGGTAACATTAGGCCTTGTTCACCAAAGGCTCAACCATTGGCACAACACAAACAACAGGTTGCTTTGTCCGTATTTCACCAATTGCGTGAAGAGGGGATTGGTAGAAGGTCAAATTACAATTTTGCTTCCCCGATAGTGGTAGTTCCCAAACCTGAACCGGGTCAATGGAGGGTTTGTGAGAATTATCGTCTATTAAACTCAGTGACGAAGGGTGATTCTTATCCTTTCCCTAACCAGAGTACTTTTCTCCGAGATATAATGGAATATGAGGTTTATTCAACTTTAGATCTCCAGAAAGCGTACTATCAGGTACCAATGGAAGAAAGTTCGATACCACTCACCGCAGTCAGATTTCCAGGAGGGGATCGCATGAATTTCTTCGAATGCCTTTTGGTTTGAAAAATGCCAGTCAGACATTCCAGCGTTTGGCTGAAGAAATCCTTCAGAATTGTCCATTTGCGAGAGTATATATAGACGACATAATAATTTTTAGTCGCTCACGAAACGAACATCGCACGCATTTGGAAACGGTTTTGACCAGGCTGGAACAATATGGATTAGTGGTCAAACCTAATAAGAGTAATATAGGTTGCTCTTCAGTTAAATACCTTGGTCATATAATTTCCAAAGACGGAATTAAACCTTTGGAAGATAAGGTCCAAGCTATTAAGGACGTAACGGAACCCCGAACCGTACGCCAGTTGCGAAGGTTCTTGGGCATGATCAGCTATTATCGTCGATTCATTCCAGGTCTAGCCGGAATTCTTGGATCGTTAACAAGCTATCTCATTCATGAAAAGAGCACGATCAAGAAGTCTTGGCCTATAAACATGAGTCAAGAAAACCGAGCAAATTTCCAAAAGGCCAAGGATATGTTAAGTGGCGTAACCACATTAGCACCTGTAGATTGGGAAAAACCTTTCGAACTAATCACAGATGCCTCAGATGTTGCATTAGGGGCAGTGCTACAGCAAAGAGATCAGGACATAGAAAGACCGATTTGGTTTTATAGTCGTAAGCTTAATGATTGAGAAAAACGCTATGATACGTTTGGCAAAGAGCTTCTAGCAGTGTATGCCGCAGTGATACACTACGAGCATTACTTAGACGGTCATAAGTTTAAGTTATTGACCGATCATATGCCATTGATCAACATACTTGGTAAAAGAGCTAGACTTAATTACTCTCGTAGAGTGAATTCCCAAATAACACGGTTAGCATAGTTCAATTTCACTGTGTCTCATATTGCTGGTAGGGAGAATGTGGTGGACGATGCACTTAGCCGACCGAACGAAGCTGATGTCGAGCTGATATTTCAAGGTACATTGAAAAATTTAGATGAATCAATGCACGATTTCGTTAGTCAAATCGAGGAAGCGCAAGGATCGGATCCCTTTACATTAGTATTGTCCAAAAGACCAGGATATGTTCGTAAGCTCATAAGTGGCAAGTGGTTGTTATGCGAAATAACTAGAAGTCAACCACGACCATATGTGCCATTGGAGTTACGGGCCAAGATTATCCAAGTGTTACATGACATGGGTCATCCAACCATTAAAGCCACCATTCGATTAATCAACGACAGATACATTTGACCGCACATGTCTAAAGACATACGGGTATGTGTAAGAGCCTGTGCCAAGTGTCATACGTGTAAGGTGTGAAGACATACCAGAACCGAGATAAAAAACATTGGAATATCAATCGGACGGTTCAGACACGTACACATAGACATTGTCGAGATGCCTGAAGTAAATGGAAATAAATACTTGCTGACTATGGTAGATAGATTTAGTCGTCAATTAGAAGTGGCGATTTTAAAGTCTTGTTCGCGTTTCTACATAATTGGATATCGCGTTATGGTGTTCCGGAAAAGGTCACTAGTAATCGTGGTAGTCAATTTATGTCAGAGCTTTTCGTAAGATCCCTCAACATCATGGGAACCACTGTAATACATACTAGCGCGTATAACCCACGAGCGAATGGGATGGTAGAAAGGCTACATCGTGAACTAAAAGCTGCATTAATGTGTACTAGTGGAACAAGCTGGATACACGATCTTCCTATAGTACTACTCGCCATGCGCAACAGATATAGGGCACAATTAGGAACTTCCATAGCATAATTGGTTTATGGAGAACCATTAAGGTTGCCTGGAGATCTTCTAATAGAAACTCCAAATAGTCTTGATTGGGCTTCTAGTTATGTAGATTGGTTTGTAGGAGCACTTAGAGACAAGATGTGTCGTTTTGGCCACAACCAAAACTAGAAAAGCTAAAACCAAATGCTATGTGTCCTCTGATTTAAAATCGGCTTCGCATGTGTATATAACTAATGAGAATAGGAAGAACTGCCTGACACCATTTTATAAAGGACCATACAAGGTCAAGAGGATGACTGACAAGAATGTCATCATAGAAATAAATGGCATTGAGGATTGTGTTACGTTGGATCGTTGCATTCCACAGTTTATCTGGATAGACGGTATCACTGAATTAACAGATGCGTTGAATGACCGTCGTTCTATGGGCGAATCTGATGTGCGCAATCCCACCATACAGGCACATAATGAAAAGCGGAACTCAGAAGACGCGTTGTCTAATATAGCAAAATCTTATTCTACCAGTTCACAGCATGAAAACTGTTTGATAATACCAGATGATATGGAAGAACCATTGGAAATTGTACCGGGCGAGATGACGACTTCAGGGGCGCCATGATGCACAACTCGTTCTGGAAGAGTGCCACGTCAGCCGAAGAATTATGATTACGTCTATTACTAGCCGTTTTTTTAGAAGGTGGTGTATGTGGAGGAAGTTAAATCCTCCACAATATGTAAAATAACATTAACTGATAAATTTAAACCACCATGGCTGATTGTAACGAATTTTATTTAAAAAGAATTTTTTTCTTTTTATTTTCCAGAACATTCTTTGTTTAAATACTTGACTTTGAATTGTGCGCCATTTTCAGTTTTCGAGTGTCTCGCACCTCGACTGGTCTTAACATATTTTGGTCTGCTGCATTATTAACATTTTTCTCTAGTAACACGAATACATCACAACAATATATTCCTACTATAATTGCCTTTTGTTCTGATATCATATCACACAAAAAGGTCTTTCTGGAACAGGTAATTTGATTATTCTGTTGTTCACGTATATCTCCTTCCAGATTATTTGTTTGGGAATTATCACGATAAAACTTTCGCATTCCGATTGCCTAACATTAAGTGTCGATTTAATTGTTAAACTAATAAGACATGGAGACCGATATTAAATTTAAGGACACAAGTAGGTTAGTGCAGGATATTGCGGAATTGAATCTAGCAGATATAAATGGAAATATAAGCATATTAGACTCTACAATGAATTTTAGAACTTCAAGCGATCTGGCATCTATGGGGCTCTCAGACTCGAATAGGTTAGGGGCCTCAACAGTTCTACGGGGTAGCTGATTATTTCGCGATGCTATGAAATTCCTACATATGCCTGGAAGCTGATGTCGAAAGAAATGAATTTCGTGGGCCGTGCTTATGAGCAGTCTCTTAATTTATAGCTGACGTCCATCCCCTCGTTTCCAGTGTTGCGATATGTGAAAGAGAAATTGAATTATTATAAGTGTATTATGAACAATGTTGTAAAGTAAATTCAAATTCACTGTTAGTCAAAATTGACCGTGCGCTAGACGGGAACAAAATAAAATATTGTTAACACAACGTTAATATCTAGGCACAAAAGCAAAGTCATTATAAACACAAGAAATAAATCCAGAGTGCCTTAGCAGTGTAGTTACTTTTCACGTATAAACGATTAAAAACACACAAAATATAAATCCAGGCCTTGACAATTATAACACAATAATCCATTACATGCCACCGGCGTATTACGCGCGGCTGTGTATTATTATAAAACAAAACCCTATTAATTACAAATAAAATTGCAGTTCTAGAAATCTCAATTAAAACTGCTTCAAACTAACAGAGATTGTTTCTAAAATCACAGTTAGGAGAAGGATTGTCTAAAACTAGAATTAACATATCTGACCCTGTAGAGGATGTTAAATCCTCCGCCTTATGTAAAATAACCTTGACTGATAAATTTAAACAACCATAGCTGATTGTAACGAACTTTATTTAAAAAGATTTTTTCTTTTTATTTTCCAGAACATTCTTTGTTTAAATACTTGATTTTAAATTGTGCGCTATTTTCAGTTTTCGAATATCTCGCTATGTGACTGGTTTTGTAACTTTGGTCTGCTGCATTTTAAAAATTTCTCTAGTAAACGATTACATCATTATCAAATATATTTCTCCATCAATTGCCTTTGTTCCGATATAAAATAACATTGAAGAGGAGCCTTGGAACAGGTTTATTTGATTTTATCGTTCGGTCACGTTTATACCATAACAGATTATTGCCGAGTGGAACAGCTTTCCATCTTTCACTTTCCGATTGCCTAACAGTAAGTATCGATTTAATTGTTATCTCATATATTCATGGATAATGATTTTAAATTTTAGGACAAAAATATATTAGTGCAGGACATGGCGGACTTGAACTTAAGTGACGAAAATAATCATATAAACCTTTCAGAATCTACTGTTAATTTTAGGACTTCCAGCGATCTGGCATCTATGGGGCTTACAGACACGAATAGGTTAGGGGCCTCAACAACCCTAAGGAAAGCCGTATATGTCGAAAATGACATTCGTTGGGTGTTAACGGGGAGCCCCGCCTTACAAAATATCGAAATCTATATAGATAAGTCATACATTAAATATATTTTATTTTATTCCAATATTAGAAATATTATGAAAAATGTTTTGCCTTATAAATTTATAAAAAGCAACGAGTATAATTTTATAATATTATCAAACTTGATATTCAGCACGGGCATTGAAAATCTTTAATTCTTCATGCCACTTTACTTCTTATATATAAAAGACAGATCGTTGGATAAAATTTGTGGAAGGGTACTTATTTATAGTAAATCTTTGTAAAATTGGAAACTGTTATATACAGGTGTACAAATTACTGTCATTGATTTTATATCCATGAAAATTTATAGTTTGATTTTAGCAGCGGTTTACAGACCGCCGATGCCAGTATAAATATTGATGTAAATTTCACCAACTCTTTTCAATCTTCTTTGGACTGTCATGGTTATAATGTGGTGGTGGACGATTTTAATAAAATGTATGACTGTGAACTAACAAATCTTTTCTCTAATCATGATCTAAAGCAAATTATAAACAAATCATTTAGAGATTTGGAATTTTTAGATAATTGATATTTAGAAGTTGAACCAATTATCAGGCAAAGTTATACCGTTTTAAATTACTTTAAAGAATTGGATCACAAACAAATCATTTTAAAATGGAAAAACTTGAGTAGCGTAAGACAGAAACTTACTTATGAGAATTAACACGAGCAATGTTACAGAATTAACTGGAATCTTTTCAAAGAAATAAGTGTAATTATGTATTAGGTGTTGTGAACCTAGTAACAAATTACTTCAGTTGTGACCAGAAGGATAAACCAAAGGCGGCATGAACGGAAAGTATAATCTCATGCACATTCGTTTCGTGCTTACTGGTGACTCATCAGTAGGAGTTGGTATTACGCCCTTTAACCACTATATATTTTTGTCAAGAATGTTGGATAATAGGACGGTACAATCTTTTAGACGAATGTGTAAACCTGCAATAGCGAAACTAACATCATATAGTCTACGACAATACGACATTAACGCTAACTCAAACTATATAATATATATACAGAGTCTGTAAAGGATACTAACACTATTGCGTTAGTAACCGATACCAATTTTATTGTACCAAAAAGGAACATAGTACTAATACTAGGATTTACGAGTCTGAACATGATACCAACATGATGGATATCAATTTATGCTATAGTTCCCCGAAATTGATAATTAAAACAATTTCTGAACACCTGTTACTCCAGTAAATCCATACACCCTGGCCTTGATCGATATCAGTTATCAAATTTCGCGGTAAGCATGATATCATTCAATTTAATATATAACAGTTAAATACTGTTTGTTGCGGAGATCTAATATATATGCAAGTATGTATTAGGTGTTGCGAACCTAGTAACAAATTAGTTCAGTTGTGACCAGAAGGATAAACCAAAGGCAGCATGAACGGAAAGTATAATCTCATGCACATTCGTTTCGTGCTTACTGGCGACTCATCAGTAGGAGCCGGTATTACGCCCTTTAACCACTATATATTTGGTAGAAGAATGTGGAATAATAGGACGGTACAATCTCCTAGACGAATGTGTAAACCTGCAATAGTGAAGCTAACATCATCTAAAGTCAACGACAATGCGACTTCAACGCTAACTCACACTATATAATATATATACCGAGTCTGTAAAGGATACTAACACTATGGCTATTGTATTAGTAACCGATACCAACATTATTGTACCGAAAAGGTACATGGTACTAACACTATGGTTTCCGAGTCGGAACATGGTACCAACATGATGGATATCAATTAATGCTAAAGTTCACCGAAATTGAGAATTACAACAATTTCTGAACACCTGTTACTCTAGTAAATCCATACGCTCTGGCCTTGATCGATATCAGTTATCTCATTTCGCGGTAAGCATGATATCATTCAATTCAATATATTGCAACACGCGGCTCCGTGTTACAACCCAACGAAGGTCAATTTTTACAAACACTGTGCTCTTTAAGGTCAAATATTCTAACTCTGTCCTTAAACTATATTTCTCATAGCTGTGATTTTAGGAACAATCTCTTTTAGTCTCAAGCAGTTTTAATCGATATTTCTTGAACTGCAATTTTATTTGTAATTAATAGTGTTTTTATAAATTAGACAGAACCGCGCGCGATCCGCGAGGATCACGCGGTGGACTATTGTGTCGCTGCGGATTTATTACGATCAGTTGGATTATTAACAATTTTACTGTTGTCAGTTAATTGTGCCATTCAGAATTTCAGAGAATAATAGATTATAATAATGACATGAACTAAATATTCGTGAGTTTTTGGTCATTGAAGTCATTATGGGGCTTGCTCCTTCATTTTAGTGATTGCTTTTAACGATGACTTTTTACATATCTTCATATGTTTTAAATCGATGATAAAAAAACAATTCAATCCATACATTTGTGTAAGAATAACTATTTGTGTGTAAAACATTTTCCTCTATAAACATAAATCATCTTACTATGTTCATATTGTCATGTATTTTTAATCGTTTGACTATTCTCACTGTGAATGATGTTTAAGACTTATTTTTGCATAAAAATCTATTTTTACAGCTGACTAACATATATTCAATTTGAACTAACTGTGAATTACATTACTATTTGCAACTTTATATCTAATATACGTATGACCAGATATTTTTGCCTTCTCACATCAATCATCCGAAAAAGATCAGAGACTGATTAGGCGCACGGGTAGTAATAATAGCCACCATTGATATGTAGTAGGGGTACAAAATCAGGAACGAGATAGCAACAGCAAAAAGTACCCCTACAATATAACAGTTAAATACTGTTTGTTGCGGAGACCTAATATATATGCAAGTATGTATTAGGTGTTGCGAACCTAGTAACAAATTCGTACAGTTGTGACCAGAAGGATAAACCAAAGGCAGCATGAACGGAAAGTATAATCTCATGCACATTCGTTTCGTGCTCACCGGCGACTCATCAGTAGGAGCCGGTATTACGCCCTTTAACCTTTATATATTTTTGTCAAGAATGTTGGATAATAGGACGGTACAACTGAACTAATTTGTTACTAGGTTCGCAACACCTAATATATACTTGCATTTATATTAGTTCTCCACAACAAACAGTATTTACCTGTTATATATTGTATTGAATGATGTCATGCTTACCGCAAAATGTGATAATTGATATCGATCAAGGCCAGGGTGTATGGATTTACTGGAGTAACAGGTGTTCAGAAATTGTTGTATTTCTGAATTTCGGTGAACTATAGCGGAAATTGATATCAATCATGTTGGTACCATGTTCCGACTCGGAAACCATAGTGTTAGTACCACGTACCTTTTCGGTACAATAATGTTGGTATCGATTACTGACACAATAGCCATAGTGTTAGTATCCTTTACAGACTCGGTATATATATTATATAGTGTGAGTTAGCATTGAAGTCGTATTGTCGTTGACTTCACATTATGTTAGCTTCACTATTACAGGTTTACACATTCGTCTAGGAGATTGTACCGTCCTATTATCCCACATTCTTCGACCAAATATACAGTGGTTAAAGGGCGTAATACCGGCTCCTACTGACGAGTCGCCAGTAAGCACGAAACGAATGTGCATGAGATTATATTTTCCGTTCATGCTGCCTTTGGTTTATCCTTCTGGTCACAACTAAACTAATTTTTTACTAGGTTCGCAACACCTAATACATACTTGCATATATTTCAGTTCTTTTGCAGCAAGCAGTATTTAACTGTTAAATAAGTGTAATGTTTGATTATGAATGTTTCTACCTAATCAACACTGCTGAATTTGTTTCTTCTGCTTCAACGTTATTATCTTGTAGGAGGTTTAGTAGTTTACTTAAGAGGTTCTGCGGGCTATTTGTCTATTTAGTGAGGTTATACCCTCCTACCTTTTACCTGGTAGCTGTTATTACGATCCGCGTTCAGATTTAATCTCTGGCCCTTTCCCGAATGGTGATGTGAGAAAGCTCATATATATATTAATGTTTTACTGAACATAATGTTGCAAAGCAAAGATATAAATTGTATAAAAGTAGTCAGAATAAGAAAAATATATAAATCCAAACTCCTAAATGAATAAAGTAAATATAAGGATGAATTAAAGCACATATTTTCAGAGGATAATACAGAGAATGGATTTTCCTTGGAAATGGAGGAATTATTTAGTAATTTGATATATAATCTAAAAAATGAAACCAATATCATTGATCTAACTGATCCTTTGGGAAACCAAGAACCAGGACTTGTTATCGACAGTAATTCATTGATCAAATTAATGTTAAAATTAAAATATAAAAAACAAAAGTATAATCTTGGTATATCGATTGATAAACTACTTAAATTAACTTCAACTTTTATGAATGCACTCCGCATATTCATAAACAGAATTTTGAAGGATGGAATACAACCAATAGATATTCTTTCTATAATAGCTAAGTTGTTGCCAAAGGTAAGCAAGCCAATTTTCGCCAATGATTATAGACTAATCTTAACCATCCATTCATTTTTTAAGATAATAGAACGACAGATACAAGATTATTTAGATTTTGTGTTTCCTGTTGATGATGATACAAACTAACATGGCTTTACGAAAGATCAATTGTAACGCGCGGCTCCGCGTTACAACTAAACAGATCACAATTTCGACAGATACGGCTCACCTTCTGGTCACAGGTAATTGTAACGCGCGGCTTCGCGTTAAATCCCAACGAAACTCAAGTTTGACAAATACAGTTTTATTTAAGGTCACATATGCTTATTCTTGTTTTACACAATATTTCTCTTAACTGTGATTTTGGCAACAATCTATGTTAGTTTCAAGCAGTTTTAAGTGAGATTTCTTGAGCTGCAAATTTAATTGTTATTAATATGGTTTTGTTTTATAATAATACACACCCGCGCGCAATACGCCGGTAACATGCATTGGATTGATGTGACTTAACACTCAAAGCCAGGATTTATATATTTTACTCCCGACTATCTACAATTCTGCTAAGACATTCTGGATTTATATCTTCTTTTCTTTTTCAATCATTAACTTACAAATGATAAACGATTCGGCCAAAACATTCTGGATTAATATATTTTGAATAATTTCTCATTCAAAAAAATGTCAATTCTGCCGCGACATTCTGGATTTATTTAATATGTTCATTGTGACTACTTTTATACGAAACAATCAATTGTGTTGCCAATATACTATGTTTTTGCAATCTAGAGCATGGACTATTTGTATAAACAGTCTATTTTGATTATGCTTTGCAACTTTGTGATCAATAAAATTATGATGCTTCGACTTAGCCTTCTCGCATCACCCATCGGAAAAGTGTCGGGGACTAATCATTAGCACGGTTCTCCACATCAGCTACCAGGCATATGTAGGAATGGTATAGCATCGCTAAATAGACAGCTACCCCGCAAAACCTCCTACATAAATGGTGCCCCGTTTCGTCGAGCTCACAGCCAATATATATTTAATCAGCAACTCTAGTCTATGAGAATATCAAGCAGGCGCTAGTCCTCCCGCTAGCCCAAGCAGTTTGAATGAATGCCACGGAAGAATGAATCCGATTAAGCAGGGAAAACACACAAGACAACAAATCCTATGCCACAAATCATAGCGAGCCACTCTCTCGAGACAGACACACGATAAAGATTGACGACGATGTAACACTGCAATCTATACTCGACAGCACTCACAAACAAAAGATGACGTCCAGCTCAGGAAATGTAGGAAGCCCGGTGACGAGCTCAGAATCAAGCCGTACCACCACATGGACCCAGTACAAGATATGCCAATTCGATCCAGACTACCTTGACGAGTGGAACGACGATGTTACTTTATTTTCCGAGGTGTCCAATATAACAGACGAGGGCTCAATATTTTTGAGGGCTTGAAAGACAATCCCAATGTATTTCAGACGCGGACTAATAGATATCCTGCATCAAAATACTGAGGGAACATGATCACAGGCTTTGCAGAGCCTGCAATGCGCCGTCAAGCAGAGCCTAGGACCAGATCGGGAAGACAGGCTTACAGAAGTGATGATCCAGATGTCCCTCCCAAGCTATTAAGGGAGATAGAGCAGAAAGCCTCTGAATTCAACCTGCCCAAGGAAATCTTAATGCGCCTATTCATTCAGAAGCTTCGCCTAGAACTCCAAGAGATAGCCACGTTTCTGCGCAAATCCGTTGAAGTGCCGGACGACGTACTGCCGGCACGTCTAGACAAGTGGTGGAAAAAACACCACTGCAGCTAACCTGCCTCAGTTCCAGGTTGCATTACTTCACGCCTGGCCGAGCCTCAATCCACATCATCATCAGCCCGAACTAATGTCAGCAATGAGCGCCTCATCAGCCTGCTAGAGAGCCTCGCCGTCGGGCCAGATTCGGCCTCGGTCGATGCCGTTCACTATAGACGCGACCAGAGCAGGCGTCACCAGCATCGACCACCGTCCCGAAACAGCACAAGGAGGTCGACGTCCGAAGGCCGGGCCACAGGTGTCAGAATCACCGCAGATATGGCCACTCAGAAATGGCTGCAGATTCCCGCGCACAGACGCAACGTCCAGGTGGACGCGATCACCTTGGACAACTCCGGATGATCCGCCCATGGAGGGCTCGGAAAATTGCCGGGGTCAGCCTGCTCTGTTGCCGTAGAGGCGGAGCACCAAAAAATTATTAGCCGCCCGAAATGCTATGGCTCGAAGCACGTTGCTTTCGCGGTAGAACATCGACGGCTCCAGTCAAGTCAGCTTCAAGCGACCAAATGCCTGCAACCAGTCTGATCGTCAGTTGCCACTATCAACATCCTTCCTCATCCGTGACGCAAAATCTGGCTAATTATTTCTCACCAACACTGGATCAGATGTCAGTTTACTGCGCCACAATTATTTCGAACCCACACACCTAGTCAACACCAACAGACTTACCTGCGCCAATGGCTCCAAAGTAAAGACATTTTGGGTACGAGTACACAAAATCTTGTTCTCCAACTCAAAACGATGTTTCAAGTATCCTTTCAGCATTGCCAACACGACAAGAAACATCCTTGGACGTGACTTCCTCAAACACATCGACCTTACTGTACGTCCAAAAACACGAGGGATACGCATTGTTGACAATCAATTACTATCATCAGCGCTCAAACACACTACTCGCGCCAAACCAGTCACATCTGATCAGCTAATTCCTCCAGTTCCTCATGTACCACAACTGGTCGATGTTCTAAAGTGACATAAAGAGATTTTCAAACCTGTCTCCTTTATACTCAATCTCAAGAGGAAACGTGCCATCACAGCTCATCTTATCATCTTATCGAAGCCAATTCCTCATCCTGCCAGAGCACTTCCATTGGCACCACAATAACATAAAGCCACCAAGCAAGAATTCGCCATGCTACGTCAACAAGGCATCTATACACGATCCAGCTCACCATTTGCGTCGCCTGTGGTAGAAGTACCAAAGAGTGAACCCGGAATATTCAGAGTGTGCGGGGATTATCGTATTCTCAATTCTTGCACACAGTCTGATTCGTACATCCTGTCAAATCCAGCTGACCTACTCAGATCTGCTATCGGTCATGCTGTGTACTCAAAATTCGACCTAGTGAAAGCCTAATATCAAGTACCTATGGATAAAGACTCCATTTCGTATACTGCACTCAGATTCTACGGAGGTGACACTCACGAATATCATTATATGCCTTTGAGTCTTAAGAACGCATCTAAAACATTTCAACTCGATATGGACGAAATACTAGATGGTCTACCATTTGTAATTCCCTACTTAGTCGAGTCTGTTATTCTCCAACTCAATGTCCGAACATATGCAGCATATTGATATTCTACTCGCTCGTCCAGCAGATTATGGCCTCCGGCTTCATGGCAACAATGGTCTTTGCACAAACATCAATTGGAACTCTGCTGCAGTGTGAAATATCTAGCGTGGCCCTCGGCCATTTATACCTAAAAAACTCCCTCACAAGATCTTCAAGGTTTACCATAATATGAACCATCCATCTGGCGAAGCCTCAGTGGAAATTTTATCCAGAACTTATTTTTGGGCTAGCATACGGCGAGATGTCAAGAAGTGGTTAAAACAATGTCAAGAATGTCGGAAAGGCAAAGTGACGAGACAAACAAAAACGGCGCCATAGGTCATCCAAGTGTTCAAAGTACATTTCACACACATACATGTTGATATAGTAACCTTACTTGCCGTGAACAATATACGCTATCTACTGTCAATACGGGATCGCGCCATTCGAGATTATTAGGCCATACCACTGCCAGAGATGAAACAAGACACTTTCAGTTCTGCATTAAAGCTCAATTGGTTCGCTCGGTTTGGTGCTCCAGCTGAAGTGACAACCGATCGTTGCGCACAGTTCCTCGACGAAGAATTCGCTGCCCCTCTGAAATACTATGGTGTCAAACACTACGTGACCGCGGCTCGTAATCCTAGAGCATATGGTTTCGTTTAAAGGTCATACCGAGAACTAAAAGCGGCGCTCAAGGCTAGCCCAGAAGAAAATTGTCTTGAGGATTTTCCGAAAGTACTTCTGTCAATGCGTACAAGTCCTCGAGAGCCGATCAAATGTAGCTCCGCTGAAATGGTATTTGGCGAAAGTCTGCGGCTGCCTGGCGAACTAGTGCAATCACACCCTGAACGATGAACAATCCAGCATTTATGTTTCCAATTCGCAGTTACCTACAGCATAACGCTCAAAATCGGCTGATCTGTCCTACACATAAGCAACATGGTCCAATCTACGAACGCCAAGATTTTGATGTCTGCCAGTGGTTGTTCGTCAACAACGACATGGATAACAGGATTCTAGCCAAACCGAAGCGCGGTCCTTATCGGATGTTAGATCGAGGTCAGAATTATATAATTTTTGAGATTAATGTCAAAGCTGAAGCTGTCTCCAAACACAGATTATCCCCGGCCGACGTTGATCCAAATGACCCGCAGTTCCACGATTTTGACCTACCAGGAGGCGAAGTGACGATACCTCCACTTCCGAACAGTTTTGCTGACCATGGGCTGACGTCAAATATCACACAAGCAACAGCGCCAACTGACGCCGTCACGCCGCCGCGAGATATAGAGGAACCATAATCAGTGTCGACAGAGCCAACGTCAGTGTTTACTCGTTACGGCAGAGCAATTACACTTCCTGTAAGGTTAGCCCTCTTTCTTTTGTATCAATTTTCATTGTCGGCGGGGGATGTATGTAACGCGCCGCTCTGCGTCACAACCCAACGAAGATCAATTTCGACAAATAGGGTCACATTCAAGAATTCTGGTTTTAGACAATTATTCCCTGAACTGTGATTTTAGCAACAATCTCTTTTAGTCTCAAGCAGTTTTAATTGAGATTTCTTGAACTGCAATCTTATTTGTAATTAATATGGTTTTGTTTAATAACAATACACACCTGCGCGCAATACGCCGGTAACACGCAGTTGATTTAAGTGATTTTAAGCTCAAAGCCAGAATTTATAAATTTTGTGTGTTTATCCTGACTATCAACTGTTTTGCTAAGACATTCTAAATTTATATTTCCTGTTTATCAATCATTCATACATAATTACTAACTATACTGCCAAGACTTTCTGGATTTATACATTTTGTGTATTTTATCATTTATACGAAACTATCTGTTCTGCTGAGGCATTCTGGATTTATTTATCGTGTTTATTGTGACTAATTTTATGCCTAGAAAGTAACTAGTGTTGACATT